>OMKL01048293.1:7873-26510 GCA_900302295.1 Parasudis fraserbrunneri
GAATTGGTTCGTCAAAAAGAAAAATGACCTTTGTCGTTGGGTAACGTTAAAGGTAACATACGCAATTAACCCCCTTGTACATTTATTTGAAAATACCTGGCGAACTAGCATTAAAAGAGCCAACGTTAGCTTGCTAGCTAACGTTAGCTTTCAAACTAGCTGATAATGTGTGTTTACCTTGACGTGTCTGTAATGTGAGATCAGGCAACCAGACACCCGGTGAAGTCACGGCTAACTTTGACACCCATAAGCTAAACGCTAGCTAGCTAGCTAGCTAACTGGCTAAAATGGTCCGTTAAAAATAACGAAACTGACGACGTCCACGGCAGCAGTAACGTGACAGCGAATTACAATAACTACAAAGATTTCAATCGACAACACAAAACAGTCGTGTGTATAATGCACATTTTTACAGCTGCGTGTATCGCCGAAATCTAAAAGCTAGCTACATCTAACTAGGCTAATGGTAGCTCGTCAGTGGTTACACCCGGTGCCACACTATTCTACATCCTCCAGAAACTGTCAGTCCGCTCTGGTAACCCATACCCAAGGGGCATTGAACTCTCAAAAAGAAAACACCACCTCTAACATAGAATCCATGTATGGTAAAATACAATATATATATATATTACAATTAAATCTCAATACATAACGTTAATTTGCACCGGTTTGCTACTAACGCTATCTACATTTGGTAACAAAACCTAACGCTACATCGGATGGTTTTAAAAGTTGCGTTAGGACAGAGTCGTACTCTTACTATAACTACGGAATGTACAAGAAAAAAATTTCAGGGGTTTTGTTTCTTCAATCGTAATTAATTTGCACTTAGTTTATTAACCCTTACAAGGTAAAAATGCGACTCCGGTGGGACTCGAACCCACAACCTTTGAATCACATCGCTAGTGCTTGCCTAGAAGTCCAATGCGCTATCCATTGCGCCACGGAGCCACCTGTTGAACACTATCGGAAGTTACTCTTTTAAAACACTTCAGAATATCGAATATTATGTCATTATAATACACAGAATGTTCAGAATGCTCATTTATCCTCCATGTTGGAAGAAACAATGGTTGCTATGTGCAAAACAGCGTTGTGTTGATATACGAGAAATATATCAACGAAAATATAATTGGTGTCTTATTACTGGATTTTGTAAACAAGTCACAGTGGAACAGTAATATAATGGTTTTCCAATGTTTTGCCCACTCCACCACTGCACAAAAATGTTATTTATGTTATTTTCTTTCTAAAGTGGTTACTAATGGTTACAGGCAGCCATGTTGGAAGAAAGAGAACTACACAAACATTCCGTGCAAGGCCCCTTATGTTGGTCCTTTCTGGCTTGACCTTAACTCATGACACGCGAGTCGGGGGTCATAATTTTCACCAAATAATTTTTTTTATAACCCTAACCTCAGTGGAGACTTTACGTCCCACCCTAACCTACAATACAGATGGGGTGGTGGGGGTTTAATCTCTGTCAAGAACCAATCAGATCATTGTCCGCTACCAATAATTAATGTTAATACCACCAGCCAATCAGACACCTGTGAAGAAGCTAGTTGAAGAAAAATCGTGTTCACTTGACGCTCCTCGGGCAGAGAGAAGCCAGATTTCAGTAGCTACAAATGAAGGATCGTGACTTGACTGTTGAGCAAGTGTGGCGTGATTATGATGTCAGCTGAGAAGCTTCGTGCATTCAACATGAATATCTACCTTCGCATCGCATAATTACAATTAATCCATTTGAATAACACAAATACACGTCTTTGCAAAAAATTCTAATCTGTTCCTTCTTCCTGATCAATTTTATTTAATCCTAATATATAAACAAATAAAACAGTGAGTGAACTAGTCTAGTGTGTTATTCCTCTTTATTCCTCACAGAGCAGGAGATTTTACATCAACAGTTATTACATTCGAATGTATCAGGTATACGGTCTATATAAATGCGCAGAATCCCACTGACCATCTGCAACCCACTCCAGTGTGGAGATGGTTCAAGTCATGATGTGAGAAACATAATGGGAGTGCTCCTGCTGCACTTTAAGTGTCTGCATATACAAGAGACTGGAAAAACCTGTGGTTCATGTTTTGCTGAAATTCACTGGGAAAAAAAATTCCCCACAGAAGAAAGTACCTAACTAACTAACTAACTAACTACTATACAACATGTTTCAGTAAAAACATTTTTTTTTTTTTAAATAAAAAAAAACAACATTAAAATACAACACATGACATTTCATAGGTTAACAAAATAAAGGTCATTTTGCTCAAATTTTGCTCTATGTTTGCATAGGTACAGTACATGGCTTGTGTGTGCACTGGGGCTGAACAATGCATTGAATTTGTATCTCAATATGAAAGAGCACAGTAAAATACTAAATAATGAGGAGACTGGTCATCAGTGGGAATTCCAATGTGACGTATTCTCACAATTAAAAAAAAAGAAAGATCATGTCGAATTCAAACTAGACTTTAAAAAAAAAAACATAAAAAAAACTATACTGCATGTTATACCACAACTGCAACACCTGTCAAAATAAATACAATATATTTTGTCCATATCGTGCAGCCCTAGTGCTTACCTTGTCCAGGGTCTACTCCTCAAGGAACACCGGCCTTTATAAGGCCTTGATAATTGGACATGAAGCAGCAATTGTACTACACCTGGTTTACACTCCCAGAGAGACTGAGTGGCACAGGGCAGTCCCAGATGTGGTACTCTTTGATGCGGCGGATGAATCACTCAATCGAAGTCCAGGGCTGGACGATGGCCTATGTTTGTTCAGTCTCTTTTTGAGGCTTTGTGGATTGAGCACATGACTTAAATGATGGGGTGATCAGCCTTGCTCCGACATCCACCAGCATGTCCTCAATGATGAATCCCTTTAAAAGGTAAGATACACTTATCATATGGTATTATATGGTAATCCAACAAAACGGTTGAGTCCAATTCAAAGCAGGATAAATCTAGAAAATGCCAGAGAAAAATATGTATGAAAAACACGAGTTGTTTGGTGTGCTGAAAACCAAAATGTTTCACAGACTTTATGCCTTTACAAGGGGAATCTCACCCATTTTAAGAATTTTCGTGTTGTTCCTGTTCCCCTGCCCAGACCAGTTCAGAAGATATTTGTGAACATGCACCATTCTCTCCTAAAGCTAGAAATCAGAAATAGAACCCTATAATTTGTGATGTCAACTAGATGTAAAATATGGGGTTTCAGGAGAGAGTGGTGCATGTTGACAAATATGAACTGTTCTTGGGCACAGGAATAATAGATGCAGGGACGGCAGTTAAAAATTAGCTGGCTGGTTGAAACTGGCACATTTACAGAAATCTCTAATATTTATATCTGTATCCTGTTTACTGCCATAGGATGGCTCATGGTCAACTATAGTAACTTAAGATTATATTATATTATTAGATTATAGTAGCTCATATGCCTATAATATAGTATTCAATGTAAATGTATATTCTTTGTATTGTTTTTCTGTTTTTTTTGTTTTGTTTTTTGTTTTTGTATTAAGTACATGCAAAGATGTTGTGCTAAAGTCAAATTCCTTGTATGTCATACTTGGCAATAAAGCTGATTCTGATTCTGAAATGTTTATTGTGTATTGTCCCAACAAATAGATAAACTGGAACTGAAACTGAGATGTTAATTCTTAAAAGGGGTGGCAGTCCCCTTCAAAGGTAGAATCTGAAATGTCGTCAAACAGTGACCTCTCAGCAAAAGATGACAACATGGTACTGCGCTTTCTTTACAGTTGTTGTTTTTGTCTGACGTGTGGATTGGATTTCAGTGGGTATAGGGGAGGGGTTGCTATTGCTGGCCACACCTCAGGCTCTACCAAGAGAGGTCTGGAGAAATTCACAGCATAATAAATTACTAAACTCCAAACCATGCGTCAGACCAAAACAAAAAAGTAAACAAAGCGCAATATCAAGCAGGGCTCTTTTGCCTAGAGGTCGGTGTTTGACGACATCACAGATTATACCTTTAATGGACAAGAGAATTACTGTACTAGTTATGCTTACCTTATCAACCATCACGTCATCCCCTGGTTGCAGCAGGGCCAGGATCCCAGAGCACCTGGTGATCTCCCTGTCAGAGATTGTCCCTGCATATAGGCCTGAGAAGGTGGTGATAAGGCCACAAGGAGCTGCGCCAATCAGCCCTTTGAAAGTCGTGGTCTTACAGGGAGAAGAGGTCTCGGACAGGAAGGTGAGGGACGTGGAGCTCTCGCATGGGATCTCGGTTCAGTCCAGAATGACTCTGACATCGGGGCTGTACTGCTCAAACTTCACTGGCATGGATGACTGTGCCTTTTCTCTTGGTATCCAAATTGGCACCGAAGAGAAGATGAAGAGCAAGTAGTTGGCCCAGGTGACGGTCACTCTACTCACAGTTGAAATGCTGACCTTGAAGGTGTCTGCAATCGTCATTTCTTTGAGGCAGAGAGCAACACAGCAGCAGTAAACGAAGAACTTGTTGATCAGTGCCAGCTTGCGTGGCGAGCGTGGAGTTGGTACGTCATCTAGCCCTATACTCCATGCTTTTGTCCAGTAGGTCAAGCGTGAGGCTCACGAGTAGATGGATTGCCTGAAGATCCTGAATGCCTCCATAGAGGGGAACTTTGTATAAAAATGGAGCTGTTCATCTTACAAATGGTATCAGTCAAAGATTGGTGGTTACAGGGGCATCTTCCGCAGACTAGCCTCGAGTTCCTTGATGTACTCCAGAACATCATCCGGTTCATTGTAGACATAAAGAGGATATGTTCACAAATATGGAAACAACTATTCAATTTGATTTCATTTGTCTTTCCTTTTTTGTACCATCAAATTGTGAAGAGTAGGCCATGCCTTAATTCTCAACTTGTGAGGAGCAAGAATCTGCCCTAAACTCATTTGAATAAGAAGCTAAACAAAGAAGTAGCCTCACATATACTACTTACATGGTGGGGGGTGGCTCTCGCAGTCATGCTCATGATCTCTTATGATGGCAGCTGCAGCACTAGCACTAGCAAAGCCACTTTCCTCCTCATCCTCCTCTCGAACATCTACACACAAACGTACACTTGCCCTCTGAACTAACGTTACCGATTCTCCTCTTTAGGGGACAGTAAATTTGTTTCACTGGGAAAATCTGGGGACAGCACCAACCTTCAACCGGCTACTATTACCAGTCAAGTAGTCAGCAGCAGAAAATGCCTGCTACAAACGTAAGTGCTACTCCGTCTAGCCTTGCATGCACAAACCCAACGTTTCTTTTGTTATTCGTGTGTCGGAATGAAAAGTGAGATATGGCTGTTTTTGTTTCGAATTATTACACTGAGGTACACTACAGAAACTGTATTTGGTCCCTGCCATTATCGTTCCGTTATCTCACCGGCAGAGGTGTTACACGTCGGTGACAAGTTCCGGCAAAAAAACAAAACAAAAAAACAGGAAGCGTGAAAGGGGCCATAGTTCAATGTGTTCAACTCGGTTTTATATCTTTCAGTGGTACAAATACTTAACCAGTAATCACAGATGTCAGGCTAACCCTCTTTGCTAACATTATCTAAGATAACGCTAATGTTACCAACACAACTTGCCACACCAACAAAACAGGACCACAAAATGATAGAGCTCTCATCATCAAACACTCAAGACGTGGTTATATCCCCAAGAGCTGATTTGCTTCACAGCGCCCTCTGGTGGGGCTGTTCCACACCCGGCCCTCTCGCCCCCACTGGAGAAACACCACAATTTATGCAGGCCTATTATGATATTGTGATCTACTACATCAAAAGCAGGAGTCAAATCTAATTAGAGCAGAATTGACACATTCCTAGCATCCATGGATAAGTCTTCACGGTAATTTAGAACTCTAAGTAACGCTGTATCATTTCTATTTTGAACGCAAACCCGATTGGAACTTTTTCTAAAACATTACATTTCATAAAGAAACATATTTTAAATATTAACAAGAATCTTGTATCCAGAATAGTATAGCAACATTTTTGAAAACGCATTAGTTGTCTATGAAGCAACTTCAGATTTTGCATCCTGATGCCATCACTGGTTCGGCTCGTGTCTGGTTTTGGGAGGGTTCATGTTCACAAATACTGATCAACTGTCCTAGACCTAGACCACAGAAACATAGAAGATTCCACTAATTAGGTGGTGTTCCATTTTAACCCTTGAATCATCTCAAGGGTCCCCTACCCAAGTGTTTCCTCAAAATCATATTGGAATTCTAGAATTCCATAGCTTTCAGTGACAATCACCTACTGTGGTATCATCATTAGAATGTTCAGTTCTAAAAGTTCTTATCACACCTCTGTGATCATACACTTCAAAGGGTTGGAATGTTGTCGAATGCTCTAAGCCAGTGTTTCTCGTCTGTAGGCTGGGACCCAAAACAGGTCGTTAGTCTGTGTCTGGTGCACTCCTGCATAGCCCGTGTGATTATGTTTCCATTAGCCTGTCCCATGATAAGTGAAACAAATTTTATCATTTGGGTACTGTATGAGATTTTATATTTATTTTCCCAAATAGTAGCAGCCAATTTGCCTCATGGTTAGTTAGCAACTTTGTCCACGTCTGTTGATAGGCTACTGAACATTTTTACATGATGATTCACTCAGGTTGTCATACTTTGATTCTGCAACCTTTGCATGAAAGTCGAAGAATAAGAATCATCAGGTGGCATTTGGATAGAGTGCAGACTAGCTCTGCAGTGCCCCGCCCCTGATTCCAGATGGATTCTTCTCTGTGTACCCTCTAGTGAAATTAAGATTAAACACAATATTCGTACTATGGAAAGTAGAAACCCACGGTTCACCGAAATTGTTCAACAGTTGCATACATATAATAACTATCAAAATAGCAAAGATATGGTCTCAGCCTACTTTTAAACATTCCCTGGTTTCAACAAGCACAAAATACTAACGTTATGCAACTGTTTTACGATCTTGGAGAGCTGTGACTTTCTTTGGTGCATAACAACATTATTGTGGCTAATCTCGTTTATTGCCAGATGCTTCGGTCATAGAGAAAATACTTCCGGAACCAGAGGCGGTTCATAACTCTATAGGCCTTTTGCTTTCGCCTCGTTCTAAACTTTAATTCGCACCTCCCCGTTCAACAGGCAACCATTGTGCTCTGAATAGACAGGTCTCCCTTTGTTCAGATCCTTATTAGCCAATCTAATACGAGACTGTTATGAGCGATGAAACAAACAACCTCATCCACACAAAGCATATCCTGCCATGGGCGGAAGTGTCTGGAATTCTTGTCCAAACATTAATCATTCCAACACGGAGACGGAGTGCGCACTGTCAGCATCTCTCCCATCGCACGCCCATCATTCGGTCACCGTTCTCCGTTACCGATCATTTTGATGTAGGAAACGTTTCGGGGATATGCTTGCGCAGGTTAGATTTTTACATCACACCACACATGCCGAAATCGTGACATACCAGGAGGAAAATAACGGAAATCGGATTATACTCCCGGAGCAATTTGTTTTTCATGACCGTATTTTATCATAGCTGTCTATGCATTCATCGTGTGCGACATTTCTTTACCATTCATCGTGGTAGGTCGACTGTAGCCGGCTAGCCGCCTCTCCGACATAGGAAAGGATTAAGTTACGGCTGCTGGAGGATTATTTTATTGGCCTCCTGTCACGCACGCGAGTCTGGCGTTTCTTTTCCAATTAGGAGAGGTTGCAATCAACGTATAGTAAGTTACTTTAAATTTATCAGTGCTCGTCTAAACTACCTTGCTTTTGCTGTTTGCTTGTGTAGTCTAATCTAGGATTAGATACGGGGCAATACGCAGCCTTTGTTGCTCACCCGAATGACCCCTTCTAAACCCACATTTCCTTGTATTTCTGATAGAATACCACACATTAGCCTGATTATGTCTGTGTCCTTATAATTTTAGGAAACGACCAAGGTTTCAATCCATTGTCGGGGCTCACCATCACACAGTAGTGGTAAATGTAGAAGATAAACTTGATACAATGTAGCATGCTTTAACAACTGTAAAGCATTAGGTAGCACTCTCCTAGATATAGAATTACACTCCCTCCCCTCCCTCAATGGTCATTTCTGTGCGCCCAACCCCCTCCTATCTCCCCCTATGTTTTGGTTTCAGGCAGATCATGCCCTTTTTGTCCACTGAGCCATGGCTGTACTTTAGAGCAGCCACACAGTATGAGAGCATTTGGCTGATGTTGCGAAGAGCTGGCTTGCTTCCGCATTGCAAAATGTTACTGATTTACTGAATGAATCCCTGAGCAGTGGGTTAATGATTTGAATCATCTGTGCCACAATGTTTATTTGAAGTTGGAACTTGGAAGGGGCCACTGAACATACAGAAAACTCCTGTGAGAAACAATTTCTCACAACTAACCAGGGTATTAAACATGACATGTTGGTGAATTCATACTTAAAGGTTCCCAGAAAATGTTTCCATTATGGCCAACAATGATTAAATGAGGGATCAAAATAGCTATAAAGCCATCTGTTACTCTCAGCTCCAACTTGCACCAGCCCATTTCTGTAGATAATTTTCTCTAAAAAGCTGTCATTCTTCATACATGGCCATTTTTCTGTCCTGTGTCCTTTAATCCTTTCAGGTGTGCAATCTCACATGTGAGATTAGAATTATGAGAACTGTTTATTCTAATGATGATGTCACAATGACTACTGGTCATTGAAAACACCTCAAAGGATTAATACTCTGCGAATTCACTATTTAATTTCAGTGTCACATTTCTCTCCCCAGTCATGTCGTTCAGAAGAGGAGTGGTCAGACAGAGCAAGTTCCGTCACGTCTTCGCCCAAGCGTGGAAGGCGGAGCATTGCATCGATGACGTGAGAGTGTCCCGTGTGACATGGGACAGCCCCCTTTGTGCAGTGAACCCCAAATTCATTGCCGTCATCATCGAAGCTGGCGGAGGAGGAGCTTTCCTTGTGGTGCCGACTGGCAAGGTTTGAGCTCTCACACATACCCGACTTGACTTTCAGTTCAACGTAGATAAGTAGTGGGTCAATACTTTTAAGTGCCCTTATCTTATTCCCTACCTCCTTTGGCTGTGTAATGACCTTTAAAGACTGCACTTGTAAGAGCATCGTGTCAGCAGCTTCTCTTGACCCTTGAATGCTTCGTAACTGATGCATAGGCAGCACTCTGTGTTCCATGACCAACACAGGACATGGATGGGTGTACTTAGATCTTCCTATATGTTATCATGATGTACTCATGCTAAAACAAAATGTATGCACTATGCACACATGGCACTGTAAGGTGCTTTGGATAAAAGCGTCCACCAAATGGCGTTATGACACCCCTAATGCAAAGCTGTTGGCCTTGTGGTATTGTACTTCTGGTTTTCTCACAGAGCGGCAGAATTGATCAGGCCGCCCCCACAGTGTGTGGCCACGCAGCGCCAGTTCTGGACATTCAGTGGAGCCCTCATGACGACAACATCATTGCAAGTGCCTCAGAGGACTGCACTGTAAAGGTAGGCAACAGTTACAAGGCCTGTTTGTGAAATGACCCCTTGGTTGTATACCCCTGCGGCTTGATAGATGAACATCAACTGTCAGTCACTGGGACTGTGTAGCTCGAAGGGTGACAGCATGGCACTGACACTGCCATGGTTAGGAGCTTGATTTACCAGGTTTAACCCATGGTTAAAATGTATGCACTATAAGGCTATAAGGCACTTTAATTTAATTTAAATATAAGGCACTTTGGATAAAAGCCACCACCATATGCCATTGTTTGTCAAGAAGTTTGATGATGATGATGATGATGATGATGGTGCTGGACTTATTACTTACTGAACATTCTCCCAAGAACTGAGAAGCGCATTCCGACTGTTTCAGATCGATTGAATTATCCATTTGAGTAACAGTGTTTTTGTTGTTTTGAAGGTGTGGCAGATCCCAGATGGAGGTCTGACCAGTCCAATGACAGAGGCTCTAGTGACTCTTGAGGGACACAGTAAACGAGTAGGGATCCTGGCATGGCACCCAACAGCTTTCAACATCCTCTTAACTGCAGGTAACCTCATCTGGCCCCCACCTTTTGCTTGTCTGGTGATGATGCTTTTGCAAGCTGTATTCTGCACTCATGATGGAAAAATTAAAAGTGATCTGTCACACAATAAAAGGATTTTATTTGGGCTGATTTGGGTTAGATATGCTATATTAGATATGCTACATCTTTTGTGACTGCTATTTCTAAGGACAGACTTGCAGGCGGAACAGTTTCCATGCATGTCAATCATACATGGAATCACCTGTCCACTATCTGACATCAGTTGTCCTTGATAAATCAAATGGAATAATGTACATGGTAGTATTGGATCATAAACAGTTGTTATCCCGCTGCTGAACATTGGTCATCAGGTGACACCCAGAGCAAACACACATCAATACATTTGTAAATAGTGAGAGTTAAAGGACAGGCTCTTAGCTTTCTTGGAAGGTGTTCCGTGACAGTCAGTTCAATTCCTACTGCATTATACAAGCAAGGACTTGAGTTTCTCTCCTCAAAAACTAACAGTATGCAATGCAAGATTAAAGGGGAATGTGGTTAAAGTTAATGTGAAAAATAATAACACTGTGTAATATGGTCAGGTGCTCAAAATTGATAGAAAGGTCTTACATAAGTAGCCTTGAAGTGATGCTTCCCTTTGATATAACATGGTCATTTTTCAGTATGCTTACCTGGTGTGAGTCTGCTAACCTTCAACATCAGGCATTACATATACTGTGGAGTGCGCATTCACCCTGCCATGCTGTCGTGGGCTTTTTTCCCCACTCTTTATTGGTAATTAATTGCAAATAACGATACTTGTGGAAAAGGGATCCCATAACATATAAACATGTCATTTTGTCAATCTGTTCCAGAACGTTTTCTGTGTTGGTTGTTGACCGACCACACAGGAACTCCAATGAGGATTTTTCGGTACTCAAAACTCTGGAATGTTAGAACACGGTGTTGGCAAACCCAACTGCTTTATTTTATGCCTCCTTTTGCAGTTATTGGAGATGTGGCCCGTGAGAGCGTGGGATTGAGTGGGTCTCGATATCAGCCACCACATGTGCCACCATGGACTTTACCCACTACACTATGAAACCGTTGTTACCGGTTGTTATAGCTCTTCAACTGATGGGTAGATGTGGCCAGCTTTACATAACACAATACTGTAGCGGTCCTACACTTGATTGGAGTGAGTGGGAAGAGTTCACATACACAGAACAAGCCCACGAGACCTCAGCGGTTGAGAGCTAGGCATGAGGTTTCACCCACACCACCTCCACTAATGTGCATCAGTGTGTGACAGTGGAGTGCCGTGTTAGAACTATTGACTCTTCATGGCACACTAGCACTATAAAAGCCCAGGCACTTACAAGCTGCTGATATAGACCCTTTTCAAACTTGACAACATTAACATTCTGAATGGGCCCAAGTTTATTTCCTGTTGCAGTGTTTGCTAATATCAGCAGCTGACAGGAAATAAACTTGGGCCCAAGCTATTCACCTAGCAACGCGATTCCATTGAAAAGGTCTATAGTTAGCCTTCCATATGACAATCTTACACCCTCTAATGTAATACAACTTTAATAAAGTGAAATGTGAATAAGTTAAAATTGAAAAACAAGTTCCCTTTATGTCCATTTTAGTAGCATTGTGATTAATACAGATGTTTATATATTCAAGCCCTTATTTGTTCAGCTGTCACTGGCCATTGCGATATTTTATACCTGTGTCAGTTTAGACTTGCATGCTTTGGTCTTCTTTTTGAATGTGCTCTTGAAGTATCTTGCTTAGATCTGTATGTACGCCTGAGCTTTTTCAGTCACGTACCAGCCTCTGATGTTTTTGACACCTCCAAAGCTTAAGTGAAAGCTTAAGTATTTAGATTTATCTTTTCCACACCATGATGTCATTGTTTGTGAATGTCATGTTTGTGGAAAAGTTTTTGCCTTCTGATGTTAGGTGTTAGTTTGAGTGTCCTCTTTGAGTCTAACCATTTCAATTTGGCCCATATTCTGTCTCACTTTCATGAATGTTATTAAGTATCCCCACACAGAATCATGCAGAAGGACCTCTTTAAATCTTGTGTTTACCAGAGATGTGCTTATAATATTCTTGGAAATGAGTCATGCAGCATGAGAAAGCGTAAAAAACAAAAAAAAACAAATAATAATAATAATCCACACAAAAAAAGTTGTTGTCAATCAATACCAAAAATGACCGATTCGTTGACAAATCAACTAAGAGGTTGTTCTATCCCTCCCTCTGTTTTTCCAAGGCTGTGATAACCTGGTGTGCGTATGGGACGTTGGCACCGGGGAGCTGGTATACCAGCTGAGCGACGCCCACCCCGACCTGATCTACAGCGTCGGCTGGAACAAGGACGGCAGCGTCATCTGCACGGTGTGCAAGGACAAGGCGCTGCGCGTCATCGACCCACGGCGGGGCACCGTCCTCAAGGTGATCCTACCAGGAACAGTCTGTATAATGAAGGGACGGAGCGCTGCGGTAGTTTCGAATGGGGAAATCCGTAACACTAAAGATGGCGGCAACAACGAAACTACTTGCCACACAACATGCCTATTCAGAGAAAATTATTAAACGTGATATGATTTTATGTTGAGTAAAATTATAATTTACTGCCGTTTGAGGCGAAATGTGAGTTTTAAAGATGTGGCAGAAACCACTGGATGGAGCATGCGTAGAAGCTGGTCTAAGTGGAAAAAAGGCATTTTTCTATCACAAAATTGTCCTTTTTGACCAAATTACTCATTCTGTATAATCAGTAAGTGACTTAAAATATCAAAGAAAAACAATGATATGCATGACAGATTCTCATCAGGTCAGGTCTTGTTAGTCTTGTTAGTCGGCGTTATCAAGATGGTGGCAGAGTGAACAGACTTCTCTTTGATCCTACATCTGTGCCATTTTATGCAAATGGATACAAATGAATGTAAACGCAAGCCTCCCTCTTAATCGACAGCCATAGACGGTTATGCCTGCCTTTGTAACCTAGACACACAATACTAGGTATGCACCTGTACCTCTTATTCCACTGCCGATACCAAGTCTGAGTCCTAAACAAAGACTTGGACCATTATATTGGCGTCAGTGGGCATAAACGATTGAAATCGATTTTTATTCATTACATAAATCTTAACGTAACTCTGTGTGCTACAAATGCAGAAAATCAAGTGGCTTTGCCTTGATTTATGATGCATTACACATGTCTCTTGATATCAGATTTTTGTATTCATAGTATTCTCTTGACCTTTTATGCCAATGACAATGCCACAGCTCATTGGCCACTGTTGTTATTTACTGATATTCTCCTGTTAACTGATTACAGTCACCTGCGTTTGCCGACAAAGATCTCGGTGATCAAATACTATGGATAGGGGAAATTCTCCAATACCAATACCCTGTTTGAGCCTGACGTTGGCACAATATCTGATACCTGTATTGGTATCGGTGCATGCCGACACAATACATATGTTAGATAGACACTAGTCCCTCATTGGTCTCATGTGAAACATGGCTCCTAGGTAAGAGAGAGGGTCCATGATGGCACTCGGCCAATGAGAGCGGTGTTCCTCCACGACGGGAAGATCTTGACCACTGGCTTCAGCCGCATGAGTGAGAGACAGCTGGCCCTGTGGGATACGGTACGTCTGATGCTGTCATAAACAATAACCACACAAGGCAAAGAGGTCACGTCGATGATGTCATGTTGTTCTTTCATTCCATCGTACTTCGTGTTCTACGGGTCACGGCAAGACCTCGACTTTCACATACTTTGTTTGGGTTCTGTTTTCATTTGAACAGCATACTCTTGCCATCTTCGCTATGCTAGCGTTACGCTGTCCCTCATCTGGTTATCCATTGCTGACTTACAGTATCTCATTGTGTCTTAATTATCTCTGGTCGTCGTGCTTACGTTTCTATGTGCCATGTTGTGTTCCACTTGTCACTGTCTGTGTTGTGTTTTTAATATGTTGCTTTTTATATATATGGCCGCCACAAGAAGAATTTCGGGATGATAAAAGTTGAATTGAATTGAAGACGATAAGTTCTGAGGTTATCCAGTCAATGTTTTTATTTTTATTAAATGTTTTTACAGAAGGATCTCTCTGAGCCTATGGCAGTGCAGGAGATGGACACCAGTAATGGGGTTCTCATGCCCTTCTATGACCCAGACACTAACATGGTCTACCTGTGTGGGAAGGTAAAGTTTTTAGGATTCCCTGGGGAACACAGATTCACTAAGGGCTTGTGTCCACTGGGCATCTTTTTTTTCTGTCAGGGAAGCACTGGCAGGGAACTGGGAAGCACTGGGATGAAAACGCTTGTGCGGCAGGGAAAAAAGTGCTACGCATGGGTTTTTGTATCCATGACGACAATGTTGAAATATCATCATATCACCTGAATTTTGACAAGTTGTGGGAAGATAACCTCTTATCACCACTTTAAAAAAAAATCTTTAATCTTTGCTTCACCTCAAATTTAACCAGCCGGAGCATGCTGGCCCTTTTACTGACCCCGGATGTGTATGATCGAGACGAGGTTTCCGCTGTACCGCTCATTCTGACAACTGTTATTGCTTGAGAACAAGCAACAAATGACATGACGCCTTTCGGTAAAGGTCAGATATTTTCAATTTGAGACACCTAGAGTGGCAGCAAAAGCTGGCTGGCGGGGCGCTCTGAAAAGGTGCGCCAGATGCACCGCTTTCCCTATTGACCTACAGAGTCCTCTCCTCATTTAGAATAACTGAATAAAAACACTTCTAGTGGACACAAGCCCTCGGTTGGGAACATTCAGTAACCACCCCATCAGAATGTTTGGTTCAGTCCATAATCTGTTGCTTTCTTTCAGGGGGACTGTACCATCCGGTACTTTGAGGTGACGGACGAGTCACCCTATGTTCATTTCCTCAACCTGTTCAGCAGCAAGGAGCCACAGAGAGGTGCAGGTTTCCTGAGTAAAAGAGGTGTGGATGTCAACAAGTGTGAAATTGCCAGGTAAGCAGGTTTTTCAGTATATTTGGTGATTTTCTTTTGTTTCCTTTTGTACAATATTCCCTCACACTCTTTGCACTTTCATGCCATTTCATGATTCATCCCTTTCTCTTTTTTACAGGTTCTACAAACTGCATGAAAGGAAAGTTGAACCCATCTCCATGACTGTGCCTAGAAAGGTAAGCCATGCATGTAACTATTATTTTAACAACAAACTAGTTATAGGGGTGCACCGATACTGGTATCCGATATTGGGCAGATAGTAAAATCAAATGCCAAGAGCCATGTGCAACATGTCAGAAGTCAAAGCAAAGCAACACGATTCTCTGAATTTTTGACACAGAAAGATGTTCGATCTCTCTTATGGTGAATAATGGATTATATATCAATCATTTTTGTCCAGTGACCTCATGCGAATGGGCTTAGTTGATGCTATTCAGTGAAAGTAATGGATGGGATCAGTACTATAGCTTGAGTTTAGGACTCAGAATCAGTATTGGCAGCAAAAAAAAGTATTATTTATGACTTATTATATAGAGTGGACAGTACTACTCCATACGTGTTTCAGGTCCAGGATTTCCATTCCACAATGCAAAGGAAAGCTCCCCTTTTCGATTCCCTCCTCTCCCCATTTTGCCTCCTGCAGTCAGATCTGTTCCAGGGAGACCTGTACCCAGACACGGCGGGCTTGGAGCCCTCTCTCCTGGCAGAGGACTGGATCGCCGGGCAGGACGCGCCTCCCCTTCTCGTCTCCCTGAGTGGAGGGTACATGGCGCCCCCCTCCAAGCACAGAGACACCCTCAGGGGAAAGCCCAAGCTGGCGTCGCAAGACTCTGGGGCAGGGTCCACCCCATCTTCAGCAGCGCACTCTGTTACTCCTGTGACCATCTTTGCCAGCAGGGAGACGGAAGTGGAAGCGGTGGCACCGCCCAGGGTGACCAGAGAGACAGATGGCACCTCTGAGAGGCTGAAGAGAGAGGTGAGAGCAGAGCATGAGGAAGTCCTTATTATATATTCTGCTTAGTAGTGTCCAGTCAATGTGTTTGTCACATGCACATTATATACAAGTGCAATGGCAGTGAAATGTTTCTTCTGCTAGTCCCCCGCCCCTCTCCAGAATGTGCTAGCATACATAAAGATAGAGATAAATGGATACTATGAAAGATAACGGATATAAAAGATAAGTATAAATTATATAAAACTCTCCATTGAATAAATAATAGTAGGCTTAAAACTATTTACAGTCCATAGAGGGTGCAAAGTAAACACTAAGTGATTGTGCAAGGTAAGCATTAAAGTAAACATCAAGTGATGGGGCAAGGGAATATCTATACAAGGGTATGGTAAATGATTCAGTGAGTGGGTAATTGTACAGTTACTAGACAGTCCTCACTAGAGAATTCTTGGTACACTATTATCATGACACTTGGACCACAATGCAATAATGTAGCATATCAGTGAGACATGTGATTCTTTAGAATGAGAACCACAGAGACTCAAACCCAAGTTCCGTTTCATGGAATAAGCACATAATTTAGTGGTTAAGTCAAAACAGTCCTCACTGTTACAGACAGTAATCTCTCTCTCTCTCTCTCTTTCTCTCTCTCCTTTTCAGGAGGATGTGTTGAGTGAGGTGCTGGCAGAAGTCAAGGCCTTACGCTCAGTGGTGCTCGCTCAGGGCCAGAGAATTGAGTTGCTGGAGAGGCAGCTGGCTCGTATCGAGGACGGGGACGTGTGAATGAGAAGGGGGCATCACTACACCCAAAGGGCATTCTTACTAAACTCCATAGACCATAGCCTTACTAGAATCAACAGTACCTTAAGCTGTGCGTGCGAGTGGGAGAATGTAGTTTGAAGTGTAGCTCAGTGACGAACTGTGAATCCCAGTTGCTTAGAACCAGGTCAGCTATAGTGAAGGAACATAGACCACAATTTGATCCCACAATTCCTTGATAGACAGTGGACGAGAAAGGGATATCATCTGCATATATAGAATACATTTTGGCAGTGACATAATGTTTTCTCATATATAGGAGCATTATAGTAACCTTTTGAGGGTGCATATAGAGTAGCTTTGAGGCTTGCAAAATCTCAATCCGAGTGAAATAATTCAGTGGCATGAAATGCGTCTTAATTTTGAAGGATTTCATTGAAGTTTACATTTCAAAATTGCGCTAAAGCCACGTGCAAATGAATTTATGTCGTGATAATCAACAACACGCCATATTCAAGCACGTGGAGGCGTCTCCCTGAATTTGTGTTACTTAGTAAAATTATGCATTACTTGCAATAGTCGTTTTCTTCCTTTTGAAGGACTCGCATCATCTATCTATTAGAGATGTTTAATCAGGTAGTTGCAGCTGCTAAATTGTGATGTCATATAAGACCAGATATAGTGGACTCATTCATGCGTGGCTTGTACTTTAATTTACCACTTCATTATAGGGATCTACAGGGCTACGGGTAGGAGCAACCGTCAGTCAATATACAAATAAGGATTTTGATAAAAGTGATGATGTGAGTGAGAGATTATGCAAATGTAGTGGAAAGTGTATGTACAGTATGTTGTAAAACTGTGCGTGTGTGGTTTTTTTTTATGTTCAGAGAGAAGGTAGCGCTTGTGATCTTGCACCTCGTGTTATATGGAGAGAATAACTGTGATGTCACAAAAGCCAGATTTGCAGGTGATTCCACAAGGTTACGCTAAGAGCAGAAAAGCTTGCAACATACAAACGCTAACTCCAACCGCTGACAGAGTGCAAGAAACATGGTCAAGGCTAGAATGTATCAGCATTTTGTAGATTTTTCACCTTATAAGTTGTTTATAAACCTAACCCTTACCTTAACCCTAACCTTAACCGTGCTGGAGACATCATGCACCACCTTGAGATAAAAAAAAAAAAAAGAATTGTGTGGTCATCGATTTTCAAGTTATTATGCATATCGGCTAAATGCGGATACCTTCTAGCCATGACCAAGAAACATGTCGTTGTGGTTTGAACATACACAAAACATGCTAAATGTTATTCAAAATGGCAGTTCAATTAGTGCTTCCATGGCACAATAAAAGGAAGATATGATGTATTGTATGTTTGTTTTTGTTTGTTTTTTACAGTGTGAATGAAGTGAACCAAGTCAGTAGAACCTAATTGTCTTAGACTAATATAGAGGCAGCTGTTGTATTTGTGTTTGGAGATGGGAAGCTTATACAATGCTCTTTTGAAAAGAATAGCTTTTTTTGGCGTTAAGTTACAATTAGACTTTTGTGCATTTTTTTTTGTTACCTCACCCCTTTAGTCAAGGATACTGTAACCTCTGGTACCTTCCACATCAGGGCAGACTCCTTGATTACTTAGGAATAGTTAATATTTCTTTATGCACTGACTGTCCCAACACTTATTTTCTGTGTGGTTATGAACCAGTAGGTCATGAAATGAGACTGCACTGTGCAAAACCAATAAACACTCATTCCTCTGTTGCGGTTGTGGAGTGACCTTTTATTAATAAGGATTATTAAAACAAGACTGGAATCTGGAGAAAAGAGCCACAAAAAGAAAAT
>OMKL01048294.1:0-25145 GCA_900302295.1 Parasudis fraserbrunneri
GTTTTAAAATAAATGTACACCCAAGTGCAACAGCCACTGTGATGCTCATAGACCTCTAACAACATAACTTTATCCCAACACCTTCCAGACCAAACACCTCAGACATTCTAACCTTGGCCTGCACAGTCTCCCAGTCCACCTATGCCAAGCCAAGAGTCTTAACATCTCTGTCACCAATAATAAAGAGCTGGAATTCGAAGGCAACTAAAATAAGCCTATACCTCAGAACCCCATGTGACTTGCCACAAATAACATGGGCAGGCAGACAGGCAGGCAGTCAATCATTATCCAGACACCAAATATCTGCAAAATTGTTATAGAAAATACTGAAATATTGCTTTTTTTTTTCTTCAGTGAGATGGATTTTCAAATATTTTATACACAGTATCTGTGATGTTTGAAAATATTTGAGCTTTCCTCCAAACAATTTCTGAAATCCGGAGGGGCAATATTTTTCAGTTGTGTTTATTCTTTTCTATTGTTTTTCAATAGGTAGCTAGTATACAGTATGACGTATAGTTATACGCATCGTGACACTTTAACATACAATTTCATATACTTTACAAAGAAGTAGCCTACATTATGAAACTGATCCCTTCAAAGAAAATTTTAAACATTAACCATGACCTCAAATGAGACCCTGCTTGATTGCACATACCCCTCTGAGGTCAAGCTGCAACAGAGCTAATTTCAGAGGGTGTGGCTTGAGCAGTGAGCTATGACGTGCCCCAAGTGCTCTACGTGCAGTAGTTATTATGAAAGTGATTCAACACAACCAACCAAACAAAGCTGGCTAATAAGGTAGGCATGGTAGGTGGGAAAGATTCACCTGCCAGTCACATTCAATAGTACATAATGAAGATGCGGAGTGCTATGTCGTTGGTCATAATATACACTTCTCGCGGCAAATGGACGAAAAAAAAAAGCGCCACAAAAAGACGCCGCGCGACGCCCAGTCGCGAGCCGCATAAACGTGGAGCACCGGGTGAACACCATGACCACGACAACGATTATTCCCCCGCTCAAAGTAAAACGCTCTTGAGAACGAACCCCAGCCAGTCACCCCACTTCTGAAGTGTCCCATCACACAGTAGTTCATCATGAGTGGTATGTCAAGCATCGGGCCACCATTTTCCCTTACACAGGGGTGATACATTCTACATGTTTGTGCACTGAGGCACCAAGACATCTCAGGCCCTGCTTGCGTCGGTGGCCATGTGCTTCAGGCACGTTTGGACACCAGGTCAGGCTGGGGTTGCCTCGGGTACCGGCAGATCTGCCCCCTTTCACCCAACAAATCTAACTATTTTAACTTTTCTAACTACTGCATTTCCCACGTGCAAGCACGCGGAATGAGCTCTTTACATCCAGTGCTTACCAGAGAATATCAAACGAAAATAACTCTTTCAGCATGGAAAAAGCATGAAAAAATGACTAATGGACCGACAAAGTCTTGGTCGACAAAGACCAATTCGACTGATTAATCGAGGGGGCAGCCCTAGGATTCACGATGCTTTATCTCACCATTAAATCACCTGAATAAAATCTTAAGACAATCTTACATTAGTCAATCACAGTATATCAGTTGTAAGTGGAATACGATTCTAACGCTCAACAATGACCGTGCGCTTTTTCTCTTGATAATATAAAATGCCAGTGATGGGCTATTGTTCGATCTCGTAATAGCAAAAAAACGCGTGAATATTTTGATCCTCAAAGTCACGGGCATACGTGTGTGAGGTGTTTGGACAGGACCTTGACATTATCTTCTGACAGGTAGGTGTGTTTAAAGACACGTCTGCCTCCACAGGTCAGAGCATGTGGGCTGAGGCTGTCCCAAGGAGCTGAACGATGGAGCGGGCTGATAACTCCAGAATATATAGAAATGTCCCAGAAGAGCTCTGTCTCACATACATCTCTTGGTGGAGCTCAACTGAATCATCTATGAGATACGCTGAAGAACCACAGCTACATTAGGCCACTAAGAAGTCTTGGACAACTTTGGGTTTATCTATTGTAATTGTTAGTAGCTTATTAGCGTGTACATGAAGGTAAACAACCCCACAGCCAAGAGAGGTTTATATCAAATATCTACTTACATAGAAAGATAACTTGGGTCATTTGTTCCTGAGATAAACTTTGGATAATCTCTTGAACAACATACGAGATTTTACCCTGAATTCAAATAGCCTACACACTAAAAAGTCTGTGTTGGTAGTAATGGAAGTCCATTCACTTTGTTCTGAGATAAGATTGTGGATGGATGTGGGTAGTAGTGATAGACTAATTAATCGGGCCGATATCTGGCATTTTGATATAATCGGCATCGGCCGCTAACCACACCCACATGGACGATTACCAAAAATGTTAGCGTCAAAAAGTGTCAATTGATAAAAAAAAAATCGATTTTATTTTTATTTTCAATCAATTTATTTTGTTTGATACATTTGTTCAGATCTACTAAAAAAAATCTCATCTGTTATTATTAAATGGTTGTATTTTTATCAGATGCAAATAAAGAAATCATTATATCGGCATTACATCGGCCGTCGGTGCCCTGCTCTCTAAATATCGGTATCGGCATCGGCCAACAGTAGTCGACCACTAGTGGGAGGGTAACGGCAACACCTCGAGTCTCAGCAACTCCTCTGGTCAAAACCATAGAGCCCAGAGGGCATCTCATCCCTTCTGAAATTGCCATGGATTATCTGAAATATCACACCACTGTCTGTCATATCTGAAGATATAACATGCTGACATAAACCACTGTCACATCCAAAGACATAACATGTTGATCAAAAGTCAGACTTTAACGTCATCTGAAATGAACATTGTGTTAGCCTTTGGTAAACAATTTATTGGCCTTTTGTCCGTATTCCTGGTCTGTTCTAACCTTGTTTGCAAACCATTTCTCTCAGACTCACTCTGGTGATCTTATCAGTTAGTATTGATCTGGAAATGCCTCGTGTTAGCTGATGACGATGGTGTGCTGTTTTACAATTTTGACCATCCCCATGTAAGCTCAAGGTTTCGGCCTTGACTTTGCTAAAGTGGCAGATGAAGGGTTTGCGGAGTTTGAGACTTTCCTTTATTTGGGGAACCCTAAACCCTTTCCTCAAGAGGTCTACAGTATATTAAACAGAATCGTTCCGATCAGTTTCTCTGTTTTTGTTGTTTTGTTTTATTTTTTGACATGTGAACAAGCGTTCTCACACTCTATGTTTTAATATATCTCAGCCTACCTTACTTAACGCCATTCACACTGCCAGTGATGTTGAAAAGGGGTGGAAAAATATTCTGTGAGGCTTGAAAGTTGTTTGAAAGTCATTAGGCACAGGTAATTCACCCTTATGAAAACTGCTGCGCCATTTACTTCCACTAACGTTACTATTTTACTGTATTACTCTACTACATGCCGTTCAAACTTCCACATTCAGTTTCTGGGTGTGCTTGTTACTACCGTGTGCTCCAGACTGATGCATGGATTTGAATGGCTTATGGTAGAGTAAAACAGTAACGTTAGATAAAGTAAATGGTGCGGTGGTTTTCATAAGGGTGTATTACAAGTCTCTTAGGGCGGCCATACTAGCTGTGACAGGTATGTATGATTCTGTACAATTACCCACTCCCGTTCTCCTGTGAGAGAAATGTCACTCCCTGTGGAGAAAGCTGCTTCCGCTCCAGACAGCACCAAAGGTTCTGTTTACATTCCCCCAAGACATAGCAGGGTTGTTTGTCGAGGGCAACACAGTGATCATGGAGATGGAGGAAAAAAACAGAAGGATCTTTTCGGATGTATAACATTTGTACGATTTCCAAAACATTGTTAAGAAAACCGCTTTAAGGATCTGCGGCGGATCTGTGAGTATTTGTTGCTGAAGGGTGCTGAAGGGTACAAAGATGTCATTGCCTGTCTGACAAATGTTTGAGACAGTCTGCTCATTCAGCAGAATTCCAGGATTTCAGGATTATCAGTAAATTTGTTTGCTTTCCATTGGTTTACACAATTTTGGACACATGCCAAATAACACAAACCATAAGGTAAGCGAAAAAAGGGAGACATTTTGTACAGAATGTTGTACTTTTAAAAGGTTATTATTTCTATGCAAATAGTTTCATACGTGGGGTTAATTAGCCATAATAATAATAATAATAATAATAATAATTTGGAGAGAACCACAAAGAGATCAGTATTAGTGTTACCCAACTAATGACTCTGTTACTGTCTTCTGTCTGATGACTTCATTTTTACCTGTTTAACCTGAATTGAAGGGTGGTTGCTCTTCATTCACAGCTACTGTGGGCATGCATTTAAACCTGCTTGAGAAGGCCAGTATATACGAGGAGGTCTGACTCTAGTTTCAAACCCATTCGTTGTTGTGTTAGTAAGTGTCCATAAAACTGGAATTCCAGCACCCTCAGGTTTTTATCTTCAACATACTTCATCGAATCAGATTATTTGGTCATGGAATCAAAAAACTGTGATCATTAAATTATCGAACATGTTAACCAAGTATTCTTCATGTCAATCATTCTTATAGCAGCTTTGCTTAAGAATTATGATAAACTTTCATTAGATCTCAAGCATGTAAATCTCCTCATCTCATAAGTGCACACACCTTTTTACTGAATGGTTAAACGCACAAGTCTGGACTTGAGGTGCATTACCTAACAGAATACAGTGCTCTGCTCAACCTGTGAAATTAACTATTAGAGGATACAGGCCTGTGTGAGCTGTAAAGGCACGTCCGTGTAAATTCACCACAACGGTGGGCAAACCTGGTTTAAATGATATGTGAAATTTGAGGGATTCTGGTACAAGATCAGAAGTGACCTTGTTTTATAAAGTCAGTGCATCAGGACTATGATAGTGTCAATGCGGTTTGATTTCCTCTTTTTTTTTCTTTTTTTTTTAATAAATCTGATGTATTCATGATCATGTATGATGTATGATGATGTATGTCTCATCCTATGCTAACTTTATCTCATAATCCTATTGAAAACACTTTGCTTAAAGCTGCACCACATAGTTTTGAGAAGAAAAAATGACCTCTACAATAACTAGTTACAAATGCTTGAATATTGTTTATAACCTTGACAAAAAAATCACCCTTTGAAACTAAGTGAACCAATTGCGCTTGGAGGATACTTGTTTGTATGGTAAAGGTGGTGGGAGGGTAGGAACACCACAGCCAAACAGATAATTTCTAGTTTCAAACAGTGCTCCAGGGATCCAGTTTTTCACTTGTAACACTTTATGTATACAATACTAACGTTATATTGACTTTTCAGGGGTTCGTTTCCCCCCCCAAACTATCCGGTGCACCTTTAATATAAGAAAACACAGGATTTTACTAAATCACATATACACATTGATGCCGCTTAAAGGTCTGTGAATTCATTGTACACCTTACTGAATTATGCAATGCTGAAAGCTTGAGGTAAAAATAGCCAACCCTCACATTGTACACTGTGCCTCCTCTCAGATTTCATTTGAAGATGGTGACAGTGTTTTGGAAAAACATGAAAACCGCTCATCCTATTGACTTCACACTTGGCAGGTGTATTACTGAGGACCCAAGAAAGTGCAGTGTCAAGTGTGAAGTTGATTGGATGAGCGGTTCTCCGGGACGCTGCAAGCAGCCATACCAGGGGCCAAGCAATCGGCCCGTTGATACACCAACATGCTTTCCAAATTGCATCAGCCAGCACAGTTAAAACACTAACAACGCTATAGGATATGACTTACATCTGTCATGTCACTCGGTTCCTGCAGCAGCCAATGACAGGGGAGCAATCACAATGGATCTCCGCCCTGTTGACAGGTGTGGGAACATAAAAAAGTGTTCCAACACGTTCCCTGCATTCCATCTCACCTACGCTCATGAAGAAAAAGGACAGTCCAAAGAGGCAATGGATGCAGTTACAAAATGCATATGGCCAGCAGCTGCACAGGTGGATAGGAAGCTTGTTCCCCCTACTCAACTGGCCATAAGTGTAGAAGTATCAGAATACAGACTGGGTGGACGGGGAGGATTTTAAAGTGTCCATAGACAATTCAATAGGACTGCAAGATAGGGAAAAGATCAATACAGAACACGGACAGTTTACGCCGTGTTAGACAGTGACTAACATTTTGACACTGACTTCATCATGAAGACAAGGATATCCGAGGGCTCCGGAGACCTTTCTCCTGTCTTGCTGAACTGTCCGGCTCCTGAGAGTCACTGGACTGTCTGTTTTGAGGTGGCTAATGTGCGGTGGAATCTCCCTGTAACTTAATAGGGCTGTTATCAACAAAAGAAATCCTTTGTCAAATAATGGTCATAGGTTTTTGTTGACTAATTGTGTTTCCCATATTATTGGCCACTGGCAAATGAATGCAATCATGCATAAATACCTCTTTAAAGCTACTGCTTATTTAAGACCAAAGCATATTCATGAATATTGTGATGCCAGAGATGTGCTTATTATTTTCCAGTCATGAGGACTACTATTTCACTCAGCATAATAAAAGCATTAAAAAGTCCTTAATAAACTGGGAGGTTACAATTTAGATACTCTTTTCGTGCATTAGGCCTACAGAAGGGTCACAACCCTTCAGAAAAACTCAAATTGGCATTTATAAGACAGTTGAAATGTAACTTAATTTATTATCCTGAGGTACTTAGAATGTCATTTACCCCAAACAATGTGGTAGCGGCACAATAATGTTTGGCCCATTATGTTACCACGGAAAGGCAATGTGAGAAATTCTAATTGATATTGCCATGCTCTAAATCTAATCTAAAATGCCTGACATATGCACACAGTATGCAATATTGCAACTGAGTATTTTACTTACTGAGGTTATTTATGTATTGTAAGGCATTCTGATTCTTGGATGATGACTGGAGTCATACTTGTGCATATCTCAGAGTATATTTTGCCCTACTTGCATTGCCAATCCAAAACTCCAGGTTAAACAAATACAAGTATGAACAAGGTTAGTTGTCAACTTATCAAAACATAGGCATGACCATACAACATGTGACAAGCATGGACAAAATCCTTACAAGATGTAAGTGACCTAGATATTGCTTTCCTGCGTTATGTAATACCAAACCTATAGCTTTGATGTGAGTAACTTCCGTCAAAGGTGGCACCTAGAAGTGTTCACTGCAAACATTAGACTGAGCCTAACGTTGTGCTTTGCAGTTCAAGTTATATTTAAATACTTTTAAAACAATCTGCATTATACTAACATTGTATTTACACAAGTGCAATTATGACATGATATTTAACAATCTTCCAATACTGAACCCTTTCAGTCAGAACAAATGAGGAAGAACGCGGGTCACTGTCTGATAAATTGATACTACACTCATGCCTGGTATGTTATTTATCAGTAACAGCGCCTTTATCAGCTAATTTACCAATTACTACACTAATCGTGACTAAATTCACTGTAGGCATCGTGGCTTATAGCAGATATTATGCTTTCCAAGACAGTAAAACATGAAAAGCAAACAAAACATGCTAAGTTTCCTTTGTTGGACGCAGAAAAGCTGTAAGCTGAACACAAGTAACGCTAGTGGCAACAGGCACATGAAAGAAAACAGTAGGCTATCTCTCACCTATTAATGAATTATTGTATTAGGGGAAAATGCATTTTAAAACAAATTGTAGCACTAAATCTCATCATTCTGCAGGATACAGCACAATGCAACTGTACATAAGTACACCAGTAGGCTAAGGCAAGCATGTTTCGCGCTTAACAGGTTTGGCTATTCGCATTGCCTTCAGGCAACACCCAGGGAAGCTCTCTACCAATTGGTAGCCTTTTTTGATCACTACTATGTCATCAACATATTTTAAACACATTTCCAGTGACAAAAAAGAAATTTATACGCCCCATTTAATGTTTCCAAATTGTTTCAAATGTGATACGTAGCCACCAACAGTCTTAAATAAAGCTTTCTGAATGTAAATATAATGTCGAAACCCTAACATCCGAACATGCATAGGCTACATTATCACAGTGCACGCGGCAGATTCCAATCAACAAGCAGGCTATGGACGTCTAATCTGACTATACTGGGAGATCACCAGCAGAAAAAAATGTTTTGAGACCTACCCAAATTTAATTGTTCAGGACAGCGGTAGTGGTGGGCGAGTAGGCGGACTACTTGTGATGTGAAGATCAACGCTAGAGACCCTTCCCATTTAACAACCAAGGCGACTCAGTGGAAATTTCCACCATGTGATGGCAACTCTTGAAGCATCATGTTACACTAGCAAGACACTCGCTCACTGAGCAAATTGGCGTGTATTCTATTATGAGAATAAACTTGGGTTATTATGATGAAGTTTGAAACAGCGTTTGTGCACCATGCAAGGAACTCACAACACGTTTTAGCAGATGAAAAACAATCTTCGCTTTTTGGTTGTGTGCCTTTTGTGATTCTGAATTATTTGTTGACATTCCGTCTGACCACATTGTAGGAACACGCGCTCCGGCCTCCGGGTAGGACCTCAGATACATTGTTTCCAAAATTCCGCGCGCGCGTTCTCTATCTCTCTCTCTCTCTCTCTCTCTCTGTGTGTGTGTGTGTGTGTGTGGATGGGTGTGAGGGGGATTTGATCAACCGACGTTTAACGTATATATTTATATCTATAATTCAATCAAAAAATGAAACAGAGTAAGGCCATGATTTTGTTTAGCATAGGCTTATATTTCTGGCAAAGAATATGAGCATGGTAAACATCCGGTGACACTTTCAGGGGCACAAATAATGATCAAGTGGGCAACTAATGTGTGGAAAAAGAGGAAGCGATATTATTAAACTGATTTATCTTTTCTTTTAGAATTAAAAGTAAACAGGTATAAAATAAGGATTTGAGAGTCAAATGGATAGTTATTTACTGAATGTGTCACTGAATGCCATTCTGGAAGGATTTCCCTTCACTGAGACACGAGTGACTGGTGGTTAATCAGTGGGTTGTTAACGAAGTTCCTCGTTAGTTCCAAGGTGCTTAATACCTTAAGTAAAGTGTCGTATGCTTCAGAGACCATAGCACATAGCCTATGCTTTCTACAGAGCTTGAAGAAAAACGTTTATTTATTTATTTATTTATTTATTTATTTTTTAAGCAGAACTAATGGCATTTTATAGTATTAGAGTGTTGCAATCTATAATTAACGTTTCTCACTTCATCCCTTCAGAAATAAAATTGCTGAATGGCATTTATCAAGATGGTCAATACTTAATGCCCAAGCTGACATTTATTTTAAGGATGAGTGGCACAGGAACTGAGGAAAGCCTAATATTAGTCGAAAATGCCACATTGCTTTTTGGCCTTGGATTTGACTGGATACAGATGCCCAAGATTGACCTTTGTCCACACAGATGATTGACTATTAGACTAACATACACCAGAAAGAGTATCATAAGCAGGCAACAGTATTTCATGTATGCCCCAACTTTTTAATACCAAAGACCCTTACAAAGGCCACAGGCACAGACTCCCATTTTGGCCCAGGGATCCCCATCTGAGAGGATACATGTTGTTTAATATGACTTAGTTGCATAACTCTCTCATTGTTCTATCAGTTTAATGAAACAACAGTGAAATTAAACGTTTCCTCATTTTGCTGGCAACCCCTTGGAACTCTCTCAAGGATCCTTTGGGGTCCCATAGGGTGGGGGTCACTTGTGGTTAATGCGGTCAATGAACAACATACTGTACACTGAAACAGCAATTTAACATTTTCAACATTCTCAATGGGTTTATTAGGCCTATTGTTACTGCTTTGATATATACATGTTTAAGGCAAATGTTTATATATTTTGAATAACATTTACTTGAATTACAAGGAATTGAACTGTTTGAGCATCACTGGTACCAAGAAAATAAGATACATGTAAGAGACAGCAAACACACTCAAAAGATGACTAATCTTGATTTAACAAAGATAAGAGCATTATATGGGGAATGGAGAGGTATAACAAAGAAATGTTTAATATTTTCAGGTGAATGATCCCACATGTGAGATTAGAATCTTGAAAATATTCTATTGATGACGTCACAGGCCACAGTTAGAATTCTGAGAAACATTTCCCCCCCCAAAAAAACCTGAAAGTATTGGGAGAACAGTCCTTCACGCCTTCAAGTTTCAAAGTTAGAAGCTGCATTATACAGATACAGATGAGGAACTCAGATAAAGATAAAGAACTTAGAAGGGGCACAATCTTGGGCACAATCTGGTGAGCTGTAACGGTGCAAGATTGCAAGACCATGCTATGCACAATGAAAGCTAACGAAGGGCATGCCATATTGATTGTTTGCTGGACCTCACGATTATACAATTAAGCCAGAGGGAAAAATTCTCATTATGTAAAATTGGGAGTATGGTCCCATGAAAACTATTCACCTTCAGCTCTAATCATTCTCACAAGGCCCAAATCACGACTGTTTGGCCCAAATATAGCTATGCACTGACTGACTCCACCTCAGAGTCTGTTTCCATCATGGAGAATTTACTGTACTTCACAGTGTGTGGAATAGTATGTGTACAGTATGTTCTACTGTAGCCTCTACAACTGTTTTGGGCTGGTTAATTAAAGGCAGGTTATTGTGATGTCATTAATCAATGTTGGAATACCAACAATATTATTCATATTATGATAAAGGCATTACTCCCCTCCCATGATGCTTGTGTGCCTCTTATGCAAACAGGAATACAGAATGATATATATACACAAGGCATTATGTTGATGAATCATTCTCAGCATGCAGCCAAAAATAAGCAACATTAATTCAGGCAAGGAGGCAGATCATCTGTGGAGAACAGTCCATCAGATGGGCCTGTCATTTGCTTCCCACTCATTCTGAAAAACAAAAGTCTTGGTGTGTCTCCTGAATAGTGAAAAACGTATGCAAAAGTAATAATTTTGCTATGGATGAAAATATGACAATGGAGGGCATAGATAGTCATTACATATATTCTTTCTGACATGCGGAAGTGCACATATTTTATGTGGTGTGTGGGAACCCCCAAAGGTCCTTGAGGAGGTTCCAGGGGGCCCACAGAAACATTTTGAATAGTTTAATTTCACTGCTTAACTATAGCCCAACCAATGAGAGAATGTAGAGTGCCTATTCTAATCATAGGTTTGACTTTTGCCACTGTTATCTCCTCAACTACAGCACGCAGCTATGGAGTTCTGGGCTTAATCATATTCAACTGCAAACACCTTCTCAGATGGGGGTCCCAGACACAAAACCGTATCAAATTGGGGTCTGCAGCCTAATGTCTATCAATCTGGAGGTCCTTGAAACAATTAAAAATGTTGAGAAGGTCATAGAGGACCCTGGGCACATTGTGCTACATAATATTAGTTGACTCGTGCTCTAGTTTGGACCTCTGATACTCAATAAAGTTTCTCACATGAGAGTAGGCCTGCTTCCTCCCGGCTGACACTGATTACACACATCAGTACTGGGAGTAATCCAGTTTAGAATCAAGCTGCTACAGGTTTCCCTAAGTAGGTCTAGAAAAAGCAGTTTTAGGTCAAAGTGCCGTATTCATTTGCAAATTCAACCACTTATTCTCTAAGAGGAGCATGTTTTTCTTCATTCTCCAACAAAGTTGTAAAAGCTGTTATTCATAATGCAGCAAGGGAAAGTTAATATGAAACCAAAACACTCATCGCTGGGGATGTTGGCAAGTTTCTCTTGTATCACACAAACCACTATGACTGGTACCAATAGATATTGGTGCTTGTTGAGTTCTGCTCATTAAAATAGCAAAGTCTTGTGTTTAACTAATGGAAACAAATCTATTTGTGTGTACCTTGCACATATGACCTTGGATTGCTCAGTGAATAACATCAAAGTGTTGAAATTACTGTAAATATGGCTTGTATTTTACTCTAATTTCTTTCTCAAACCAATATTTAGCTTTTACAAGCAGTGCATTGGCCCAACACTACTTGGAGCTACCCTATAGTCATAATCTTTTATGAGTGTCTCCTGTCCTCCTCTTGCCACTCAGTGTTAAATGAAAACTTGATACATAGTTGGTCCTACTGGATTACAGTTAAAGTAACAGGGGATGCTTGCTGTTAGCCATTACTTTATATGACAGACAAATGAATAGACAAACAAATATGATAAACTCACGGGACTCCTCCTCTCAGCACTACAAATAGCTCACTTGAATTGTTGAAGCTGATCTAAATGGATGAATTAGTGGAATTCATAATAAAGATTATATAGTAGGTACAGTAGTACCAGATCCATGCAAGTTACATGAAAATAGGGTATTTTATTGAGGAATAATACTTTTCTGAAAATATAATTGTTTTTTATAAAATCCTGATGGCTGTTGGCATTACTGTGACCATCATGGAGTTCACAGTTTGCCCATCTTTTATTTTACCACTGTATCACTGCAAATCATTTATGAGTTGGCTATGCCTCCCTTCCTCCTCTCACTTATACATAGTTGGTCTAAATGGATTACAATCAAAGTAATGGAGGACATTGTCTGTTAGCCATTACTACAGACTCATTAATTTTATAGACAAACAAATATAATAAACTCATAGGACCCGTCCTCTCAAGCCACTATCATAACTGTTCCTTTGAATCTTTACAGCAGGGATGTAGTCGTTATATGAAGTCATTATACTGATTATAGTAAATAGTACAGGGTTGAAATGTGGTTAAATGGGAATAGGGTATTTTTTTAGGAAATAAAACACAATAATGCTATTCTGAAAATATAGCTCACTTTAATTTCTTTGTGAGATTGAGCGATAGTGTTTCTAGGTACATTTAGAAGTTGTAGTACATGTCTTCTGGGTTCCTGCATGTGCCAGAGTGGTCTGAGGTACCGAGGTATGTCCAAGGGGTGTGAGACTTGGCTCGCAATGTTGGGTGACCTAGTTAGCTAAAATAGAATAGCCTTTCGTGTATGAAGAGGACAGAGCTGATAACATGGTGGGCACCACACATTTTGGTGCTTACAATGTTGCCTCCAATACCAGTATGTAACTAAGAAAGAAATGTTCCAGCTTCTGACAGTCCCTTACAAAAAAGTATCATGGTGTTTCCAAAAAAGTATCATGGTATTTCTATCATTTTTCTTGGTCACTACGATGATGGTAATGATCGAAGCATGATGGAAATACCATCATATTACCACCGGTATCATGGTCAGAAGTGGTACCATGGCAATACATAACTTTTACCATGGCAGTATCATGGTAAATTATTGATACAATGGCCGGTACCATGAAAAAACTGAAATTACCATCAAACTACCATGATACTTTTTCACAATTGGTTTCCTCAAATATTTGTTTTCATGTTCATCAGACTGCCTTCACTTTACAACTACAAGAAAGCATTTTCCAAAGAAATCACATTTTAGAACCCATAAATATTGTGATATTGTGATATATAACTATATATTCATGATTTTACTATGTATTTACTCCTAAAAGACCTACATGATACTTAAAGTTGAGTGACCTGAACTGAACTCACGTGAGTTGACATGAGATGCCTGTCTTGGCAGCAATTATTTACCATTTAGCCCCTTGTCCCCCCTAGTAATAAAGATAAACTAACTGTAGTAACTGTAGTTATCTACCACAAGGGAGCAATAGGACGTGACGTGGACGATCTGAGAACAGTATGACGTGGGGAGGTTTAGAGATGCTGATGTTACTCTGTGACAAGGGGTGCTAGGGCTGGACGGAATACCAAATATGAAGGTATAACGTCATGAATCCATGCAAAGGTATGGATTTTTACGATACTGTCATCCACGATATGTACATATCGTGAAAATAAAATAAAATATATATATGTATATTGTATATTTTGAGTTGCAGCAGTTTTAAAAAGTAAAAGAAAATAGACCATTTTGGATGAAAGAGCACGATGACAATTGTACTACAAGAGAAAGACGGAAGAAAAAAATATGTCATATCTCATTATAAGTTGCACTGGAAAGCCATACCGTTAAATACTGTTATACCGTCAAAACTAAGTGAAATATTGTGATACATTTTGCCCTATGGGGTACCCAAACCTTTTGATGTGGAAGCCCAAGGGCTGAAACATAACATGGATGTATGGTTGCAGGCCAAAGAATTTCTTTTACAGATGTAACAAGTAAATGACATGGTCGTACGCCTTATGTCAGTGTGTTTGCTCCTTGTAATAATCAAGTTATTTTGTCAAGTTATTTCAGAACCACTCCTGAAATATAAAGAAAATGCACCAAAATAGACCAAATCAGAAATCTTTCCATTCTCTTGAACCATTTGGTGGGCAAAAAAATGATGTCATGGAGGGGTGAATTTGGTCCTCGGGCCCTACTTTGGGTCCAGTAGATACCTAAACACATGGTAGAGTTACCACAGTGGCATTCTACAGCATCAGACTGGGTCTGCACAGTTGAGTGGACAAAGTCCCTCAGTAACCAATGGAGAGTGAATACTGTTATCTCAAGCTTCTTGCTGTCTGTCAAATCATACAATAACAACAGAATATACAGTGTATATGACATCCATACATGAATGAATGAATGTCTGCATTCATTTGCGTAGAGCTTTTCTAGTATTAACATATAGTGCTTTACGATTAGAATGACTGCGTACATTTTTTTAGTCTGTTTGGCCTCAGTGGGAATCGAACCCCTAACCCTGGCAGTGCAATGCCATGCTCAGAGTGCCAAGCATAATGTATAACTTTTTGTTGTCATACTAGTCAAATTTCTTGCTCATTTGAATATCTCCTTTCCCAGCATGCGTTTCAACCCTGTTCATTCATTCAGTTCATTCAAACCTTTGTTTATTCTCGAATGGACAGTTGAGGTTACCCTCATTGACAATGTCGCCAAGACGTACAGGCATTTCAATACGCAAATATAAAACAATTAGTAATAAATCAAGAATCAGATTACATTTACAACATATAAGACAAGTCAGGACTAAAAACAATTGCATAATGTTGCAGGCAAGCCTGCAATTACATTTCTAAACCATCCATGTGATATGGAGGACTCAATCTTCAGCATGAGCTGGAGATCATTCTATGTAGCTGGGGCACTAAAACAAAAGGCTGACTTTGCGAGTTCAGTCTGTACTCGGGGAACCTTAAGCATAAGCCAGTTATTTGTGTGTGTCAAATAGGGTCCATGGTTCCAATCTAACAACGTTGTGATATAAGGTGGTAATTTTTCGGTAATGGCCTTAAAGATAAACACATACCAATGTGTATTTCGCCTATCTGCCAGAGAAGGCCAACCCACTTTATTATATAAGATGCAGTGGTGAGTATCATTTTTATCACCAGTAATAAATCTGAGAGCAGAATGATAGACAGAATCTAAAGGTTTAAGAGTGGAAGGACCACATTCCTATAAATCACATCACCATAAGCCAATAATTCATGCTTGTTTTGTCTCCAGTAGTTGAACCCTAGCCAACCACAGTGCCAAAAACTCATACCAATGCAATGAAAATGAGTGGTTGGCCAGGTCTAATAGACATTTTATGAAATAGCACCAAGATGTGACTCCTTTTCACCCAAATCCCTCAACTCAAATATACACAGGTTATGCACTGAAGATGATATAAGTTGTAAAGCAATTTGCAACAAATGTACAACGAGAACAGAACTTGAATGTGGAAATCACAACTCAATTTCAGTATAATCTGTGTCTTCAGTAGACACACAAAAAGCATATGGCAGAATATTTTAGTCACAATTCCATTTCCAGTTACATAACAGGAGCTACTGTTTGATAAATTTGTTAAATGGGCGTCACCCTGCAGTAACAGGTATCTGCAAGTCAACAGTTTATATAAGCTCTGTTTGAATATTATACTGTAAGATTAACAGTGTTTGAAACTGCGAGTGGGTGTGGTGATTGCTCTTACATTTTTGTCTTTCATAGATGTACTGTGATGTAGTTTGTCTCACAGGTGACATAAATGGGTCGTGTTACCAAGACAACTTCCTTGCACTTTTGCACTTGACAATTAAGTGATTCTGATTCAGATTCAGAATTAAATTAATCCATGTGAAGTTGAAGATACGTACTGTAAATCTTTGTTGTTAAAATGTAATTGGGAGTAGACTTGTCCTGCAGACTCTGTCAGAGTTATTACATTCCATATTGATTAAGTGAAAAGTAGCCTAAATCAAATCTGAAATGTAAGAACGAAAATAAACTACAGTAGAGCATAAAACCATGACTAGAGCCAAGAGTAAACTCAAAACCAAGACTGGATGAAACTGACACAAAAAGTAGACGATAGCATAGAAAAATTCAGGTGCATTTTCTTCACAAAGAAAGAAAGAGAGAGAGAGAGTAAGAGAGAGAGAGAGAGAGAGCTGTCCCACACTATTACCCATATAACGAATAGGCTACATATGTATTTTGCTGCCGTAGAAAGTGAACTTGACGTAAAGTTGAATGAACAAAACAACACTATATGGTGAATGTGGATGTCTTTCTTTTTTTTTTTTTTTTTAATGAACATCTGTCTGTTATAATTAGAAGGGTACGGACACAGACCCCTGCTGTGCCTCGCAACCTCTGTCAATGTCTGTTTACCCAGATGGCTACCATTATGACCACGAGAGCCACGGCCACTCTTTCTTAATCCTACCGGTGGACAAGCTGCAATGTACGCATCTCTGATACACAAGGTAAACATATCCACTTATTATAAAACCAGCAGGATTGATGGGAATCTGTGCTGGAGGCAAAGATCAAAATACAGATTACCCCCTCACAAGCCAAAAATGTCTTCCTTGCAGGCAAGGACCTTGCTATCTTGTAACATACGGTGACAAACCAGTCATGTAACTTGTACTTTATACTTTTTTGAGTAATGTCTTCAACACTGATTCTTTCAAAACATTAAACTTCACTTGGTTCTTTCAATATATTGGTTCTTCTTACAACATATTCCTTAGTTGCTGTCTTGAAAAATTATTCAAGAACGATAAGCGCATTTTATTAATATTGTGACCGCTGTCGATGACGAGGCAAGTGCATAGCAAGTCCTAACTTGTGTGACTGTTCCTTTACGCTTACTGCAAAACCATTTACACGACTGTGACATATGACACTTCATATGGAGCTACAACTGTAGTTGTGTTACAGTCATGACTGACAAACTTTACAAAAAAAGATATTAAATAGAAATGTCAAGGCCATTTCACTCTGTGATCCCAGACTTGAGCCATTGATTATGATTGCATCCGACTACTGAGGCTTTGCTGTCTTGATCATCAACAAGTTTGAATCCAAATACTTACAAAAGGGTTTGTGAGTATTGTGTTGTAATACAATTTTGATCAAATTATTGCCATCTTTTGTTTCATAAATTATATCGTGGTTACACTTTGCTTTAGGTGGCACAGATAATGATTAAATACCTTGGAGATAATGAACTAATAAAGTGTAGGAACTATGGCTGTCCTTGACTTAAGAAATTCTTAGTTGAATAATAATCACAGGATTTTGTTGACTAATCGATTAGTCAATGTTCTGTACAACAAATCTGTAACATTGTGTTTCCCACATGCAATCATTCAGAAGGAGCTCTTTAATAGTGCTTACCAGAGATGTGCTTATCATTTTTCTGGAAATATCTCATTTGGCATGAGCATAGAAAAAAACAACTCAGAAATGAATATAAATAAATAAATAAAATCTTGGTCGACTAAGACTAATCAACTAAAAGGGGGCAGCCCTAGTAGGAACATTATTTAACTGATCGTTAACTTTTTAGAGGGTAAGCTGGTAGAAATGGGGATTTGAGAGTCAAATAGATTTCTTTGTTGAATGTGTCATTGGGAAGCAAAGTAGGGGCCATTCTGGAAGGATTTCTATATGCTGAGAAATCAGGTCTGAGACTTCAGTAACTGGTGGTTCGTTAACATATACTTCCTCATTAGTGCCTAAGGTACTTAATCGTTGTTATTGTGCCCCTAAAGTAAAGTGTTACCCATATGACTTATCTTTATAGAATACATAGATACACCACACAGTACCATCCAAAGTTCTCTGAGGCCTCCACAGTGTCCCATGCCCAGTCTGGCAACACAATAACAAGGCCTCAACATAATTTCCTGATTCTTCCGCTCCTCTGGTCTGTCTCTTAATTGTTGAGGCCCGTTGCGTAAGAAGTTATGCAATCTATTTTTCGGATGGCTATTTTTCTGGCCCCTGTTCACTAATGGGGCCGGGGGCAGGTTTATAGGCTGGGGCCTGCTGTTGACATTCACATGCTCATGAAAGGAACCCCCGCTCATCTCCTGCTGTCGGGGTCCAGCCACAACGAACCCAAACAGGCCAACGGTCGGTTGGGTCGGCGAGAGAGACAGAGAGACCACTGCTCTAATGCCCACGTGTCCATAGGAACTGGGATGCAACAGGGACCACGTGCCGTGGTGAATTACCGAAGGGAACGCCGAGCCACGTCGCGAACAATACGTCAGTCGTCGTTACTGCACGGCTTCAAATCGTTATTGGTCATCCTGTTCATGAATGTGATTGATTTGCTTTGTTATTTCTTTTGTGTGTGTGTTTAAAAAAAAAGAGAAAAAGAATAAGATTCAAACTTGTGATATCATCAAGCTGTAGAATCTGAAGCTGTTCCATTGACAATGAATGGGAGAATAATTTTGGGGGCAGTATCTCCTAATTATGAGGTGAATTTGATTACTCTGAATTGACTCATCTTTTGAAATGGTTACCATGATAATATGTCCAGTTGTACAGTAGCCTTCAATGCTACAAATATGGCCTGAGGACCTGGCCACAGAAAGGAAAGGAAACTTTTTATTTGCCAAGTACATTTATATATACCAGTAATGTATCCTGTGCATTTGGCCCATTCTAACTATTTAGGAGCAGTGGGCAGCTGCAGACCAACACTCTACCAGTGCCTTGGTCAAGGGTATGTAGGGTATGTACCTAGCATGCATGTCTTTTATGGTGTGGGAGGAAACCGGAACACCTGGAAGAAACCTGTCCAAACATGGGGAGAACATGCAAACTCTGCACAGAAAGGCCTCCCGCCGGAGTTCAAACCCAGGACCTTCTACCTGTGAGGCAGCAGTGCTAACCACTATGCCACCGTGCCGCCCCACTATCCACTTCAGTATGGCTTATCATGGTGACAACATCCAACGACAATCTATCTATATAGTCAAAAGGCAGCCATGGTTTTCTGCTCATCATCTCCTTGTCAGGTAACTCAATTGGAAGTCATGGGGAGAAAGAGAAGATGCTGAGCGGCGATTGGCCGGTACTGGAGGTAGTCCCTCCCACTGTTTTTCTGCTGTGTCACTGTGTATTATGCGACTGAGGTCGTCCCTCGTGAGAGGACTGACACAAACAGACACTTGTCTGATGGAACGTCATGCGCCAGTTGTTTTCACAAATTGAGTTGTGCTAATTTCACAAACAGCACTGCAGTGCGGAAGGCAGAGAGGCTACCGCAGCAATGTGTGTGTGTGTGAGTGTGTGTGTGAGAGAGAGAGAGAGAGAGAGAGAGAGAGAGAGTGTGTAGTGGGGGGCGATTCCCTGTACTTTTCCATCAGGCAGCTGAATAAATGGAGAGGGCCTCAGGGAGGTTTCTAAGCCTGCCAGTCTTGCGTTATCCAGGGGGACGGCAGTTCTTCTTGAGCTTTTGTGCTACTCACCCGACTGAGGGGGTCCAAAGAGTCTCTCGATGAGAATATTATTGTTTTCTGTGTGTGCAGGCTGAGCTGCAGATGACATGGTTCTTAGCCCCTGAGGATCTGTAAGTCTGTAGGTCAGCGCTTTCTCTGAGCACCCGGCACCTGTGACCTCAGTCCAAACCATCTTCCTGTCAACATCATATTTTGGGGATTTGACCCCCTGGCCTCAAAAACCGCCCACAACAAGAGATGCCCCACTGAGGTGTCAGTGGGAAATCATCTGGTGCATTTGGTCCAAAAAACATGCCACCAATAAGAGTCAACCTTAATTTAAGGCAGTTTATACATGTAAGCTCAAATATTACGTCCCAAGTTTTTCTACCTATACAGTTACATTAGTAGGTAGCACAAACCACTTGCACCCCTGAGTTGGCAAAATAACTTTTCCATTTACTCAAACAATACAGCCTTTGAATCTCATTCAAGGACATGGCTAAAGCCATATTCCCCATCTGGAATGTGAACTCAGTAACCTCCGCTGTACCGTAGGTTCACCTTGACCCCTATGGCCATCAGGGAAGGGTTGTTGTGAGATGAGCGAGAGGGGCGGGGAGCTCTGACCATACACTCACAGTATGCACAGCAGTGCACCTCCCACTGCTGTCAGTGAGGCAGCACGTGTGTCAACTTAGCGGCAAAGGAAACTGATCTGCACGGGGACTGGCCACACACGTCTTGATATAAACAGACACAAAAACAGACACCTATGCATACATACACACACACACACACACACACACACACACCTACATAAACTACACACAGATGCAGATGCGTACACATGGACAAGCGCGCTCAAAAATAAAGGACATGTGTCTAATAAAAATAATTATATAGAGGCGATTTTGTATGGTCTGTATAAACATATTGGGATTTTACATTAACATCATGAAACAGTTGAATGAATGAATTTTATATGGTTAATAATTAAACTCTCAGAATCTTTGAAATGGTTGTTCTCTCTGACACAAAATGCCAGAAAATGATTAACAGCCATGAACAGACAGATTGCCAGAGATATGCCTTATGACGTATTGACTTGCACAATGTCCTAGATTTCCACAGAAATGTCATTTCCTCAGAATAATACAATATATTCTCATATGATGTTGTGGCTTTAAAGTTGCACTACTGAAACAATTATATAAAAAATTATACCTTCATAACTGTATAAAAATATTATACTATATAGATAGATAGATAGATAGTTACTTTATTAATCCCCTTGGGGAAATTCACCAATATATATATAGTATATATAGTATATATATACACTGTTGCTGTTTACAGTGGCAGGGCCAATGATTTTGTTTACACGCATATTTGCTATTCAAAGAAATAATTTCTATGCTTACCTTTCATTCGCAGTGCCTCTAAAAAATTTGGTTTGATTTATGATATAAATTAATAATTTCAAGTTTTACATGTATAGTAAATATGTTTTGTAAACTAATTGCAGGATCTGCAAATGTTAGCAAATTTAATTTGCACCTTTTGTTCGTATTTCATCCCTCTTGACCCTACAAGGTCAGCAGTAGATGCCAGTGCCACATACACCATCTGAAAGCTGAGACCCTGAAGATTCATTTGAGATGCAGCTTAGCACTGTGTGTACATTTTTTCTAGTCATAAATATGTAATAAAAATGTTTTTCTGATTCACGCCTATTAACATTTTCAAAGTTTAGAGTGTATAATGGCTTGGGGGTACTGTTAAGGAAACATATGATGGCCATATCTATAATAGATTGCTAATAGCACGTTTTGGGTTTATACCATTAGTTAGCCTACACAGATTTGGTAGGCTACATTACTACGCTGGCCTTATCCTTTAAAGGTGCACACATTAAGATCTGTGGTCATTACGAATGACTCAACCATTAAATGATGTGTTTAATCCGTGTAATTGTGCGTGGTTGAGTCTGATTGGTCCTCATTCCAAATGATTTCAATTCGTATTGAGTGCACCTTTCTGAGTTAAACTATAGTCAGTTGCCTTGTTTCCTGTTTTCACCCAAGTAACTCATCATTGTAACCAGTAGCCTATTACAATACAATATGTTTTAACTAGTTCAGGCTTACACCAATGACAGCATAAGACACATCATACGTTTTAAATGTTTATGTAAACGAAATTAAGAAAGAGAGCAGAGAAGGGACATGTCGGTTTAGCATGGATGCACTCTTTGCCAGGGGACGCGCGCAGCTCAAAGGGTGCGCAAGGTGGCTTTGGTAGGCTCAAACACATGCCGCTAGGCAGCTGGCCCCTAGCCGGGGCTTGGATGGCCCGTAGATGTGAGAATGTGGGGAAAAGTGGATTAGTGGAAAACGCAACACATGCCATGCAACTAGTGTCTGGTCGGCACTAGATTGGACTGCAGATGTAAGATAAAGGGGATAGGTGTGAGGGAGCACCATAGAACTATATAAAACGCAAATACAGAACCACAAGGCAGCTAGCCGCTAGCTAGCGGTAGAGTGACCTGCTGATGTGAGAGCGTGTGTTTGGGGAAGCCGAGCGCTTGCGAGTGTGAAGTCCAGCGCTGCGCTGGACGAAGTGCAGACTCCCAGCTCCCAGGGGGAAGCGAATGGTGTCCCAGAGTCAATTTGGGATGGACTGGAAAATTCTTCCCTGACCTCTTTTTTGGGTGAGGTGGAGGTTCTTGAGAGAAGCAGACGAGTCTACAGGGATTCGGGTGCTGCAGAGGAATGAAAGCTAGATATGTGCAGTAAAAGAGACAGGCTTTTTAAGGGGAAACACGCGTAATAGGGAGTGCATGGCGCGTAGATGGTTGCGCATCGGGAATGGCAAAGGGGAGTCAAAGTGATAGCATCAAGATTGTTAGTGGGAGGGGAAAGCTGCATAGGTGTATACCATAGAACTATATAAAACCAGCTGTATACCTGTAGTACTGTATGTGCAAGGAGATGTGGGGAGGATCAGGGAACCTTAGTAAGGAATGGTAACGCGCATCATAGGTGCTTTATTCAACTTCAGTTAACATGATTATATGGTTTTAATAACATTTAATGATGGCAGGTGTTTGTTCTCACAAAAGCTGTTGTTTTAACATTTGTTTATATTTTCCACAATTTGTTTGGTAAGTGAGATCCAGAGAACCACTACTGTGAAATGTAGCCTACTTATCATTAATGTCCAGTAAACTATTAATATTTTCCACAAGAGACAGACGTTCACAGTATAGCGCCATTTTCATAGTCAAAATGACAAGTGACCAGTGCAGAGAATGCAACAATAGGCTTTTCTCTTATTATTACAGAATTTTCTACAGCAGTGTAGTGCAACTGATGTGCAGAGGTGGAAAAAGTACAAAAATACCCTACTCGAGTAAAAGTACTGTTACTTTGATTACATTTTACTTAAGTAAAAGTAAAATTACTGGTGTAAAAATCTACTTGAATAAAAGTAAAAAGTAACGAGAGTTTTAGGTGTGGGACATCTCGCCGCAATAGCACATGTCCTGAGGCTCTTCGATACTTGAACTCTGACGCACAGACACTTGTAGTAGCCTAGTAGAGCAAACATTAGCCAACAAGCTCGTGTAGTAGCCTAGTAGAGTAAGCATTAGCCAACAAGCTCTTTAAAAGTAGGTAGCAGCACAACAAGCACTTTGAAGCAGCACAAAACACTTAAGTCTTTATCATGTATGTTTGAATGTATGAATGTGATAACTGCTTTTGCTGCTCTATTTTACATATTTTATTTACTTATGTGTGTGTGTGTGTGTGTGTTTTTTGTCTGTTATTAAGAACTGCACTGAGGCCTATCCCTATCAACTGTGTTGACATGGTAATAAAGTATTGAATTGAAACAAGACAAAAATAAAAGCCTGGCAAAGAGACAGACTGACTGGCGAAATTGGCCTGATGTATTGTGATAACCAGTAATGACTACGAGTCAGTCTGCATGTCTAAATGTAGCCAAATCAAGTTCCAGTCAAGTCCATGTCATATGTAACACCAAGTCAAGTCAGAACTGAGAGTCCAGTATCAATTTAATATCTTAAAGAAAACTAAATATCTATTTCTAAGTAATATTTTTAATAGGATAACAACTGGTAAGAGCATCATGAGTTTGATTTTCAGTTTCAACTTAATGAATTCAATCCATACAAATTCAGAAAACTTTTTTAAATTACATTTTAAATTTAATCTAAATTCAGTCGTCTGGTGGCAAATCTCATCCAAGTCAAACACAAGATTGTCAAGACTTTAGAACTTTAGAAACCTTTTCAAGTCATCAAGTCCCAAGTCCCCAGAACCCATGTGACTTGAGTCCCCAATTCGATTGTTGGTCATGAGGGTGATCACTTTTGAAGCTAAAGGGGCATGTGTCAACTGATTCTGTATGTCACTGGACATTGAGAAAAAACCTTATGTGGCCTCTAACACTTATAAACGTATTTATTTATGTATTTATTTTGACAGATTGAACAGATTCTTAAAAAAACTACTAACTAATTTCTAACCAGTCATGTTCTTTTATCATGTTTGTTACCAGGTAGATTCTGTCAAAAGGGAAGATCATAATCCCTCCCTGCATGTGAAAAATAGTTCTACTTTTATGGTGAATGTAATAAAATATTTGGGACTTGTGGTAAAATGACTTCTAACAAATGTTTAAACTTCTCTGACATGATACGTTTTTTTATCGCTTGATCGTGCTTGGAATGAAACATTTTTTTCTACAGTTTGGTGGCGGTGGTTGTTTTTGTCATCATCATCATCATCATCATCATCATCATCATCATCATCATCATCATAAAAAAACCTGTTGTTTTTGTCATCATCATCAAACAAGCCTGTTGTTATTGTCATCATCATCAAAAACTTGTTTTTATCATCATCATCATCATCACCATCATCATCATCATCATCATCATCATCATCAACAAACCTGTTGCTTTTGTCATCATCATCATCATCATCATCATCATAATCATCATCTAAATATCTATTTCTAAGTAATATTTTTAATAGGATAACAACTGGTAAGAGCATCATGAGTTTGATTTTCAGGTTCAACTTAATAAATTCAATCCATCATCATCATCATCATCATCATCATCAAACAAGCCTGCTGTTATTGTCATCATCATCAAAAACTTGTTTTTATCATCATCATCATCATCACCATCATAAAAAACTGTTGTTTTTGTCATCATTATTATCATCATCATCATCATAATCATCATCAAACAAATCTGTTATTTCTGTCATCATCATCATCATCATCATCATCATCATCATCTAAATATCTATTTCTAAGTAATACTTTTAATAGGATAACAACTGGTAAGAGCATCATGAGTTTGATTTTCAGTTTCAACTTAATAAATTCAATCCATCATCATCATCACC
>OMKL01048297.1:0-10203 GCA_900302295.1 Parasudis fraserbrunneri
CATAACTTTTACCTTTACTAACTCATCTGCTTGCTTGAAACCACATAACTTAGTTAACATCGTAAACATTGACATTCCAGTTGTTCTTGTACCTTACTAACCTGAAATTCAGGGGGAAAAGGAATGAACTCTTGGAAACAAGAATGAGATAGTGGAGACGTGACTAGATTCATCCAAGTCTTCTGCATTAATTGGGGGGGAATCGCCACTCGCATACGTGCAGCTACCGTCTCTTGTTAAGTCACAGTCTCCTGCTGCCACCTTCTGGTAGGGGGTAGACATAACACGTTTGCATCCTTGCCATTGCCATACAGAAACAGTATTCACCGTACTTGATTAAACAATTTTAAATTGCAAGCAGATTAAATATAATTATACAAGAAAAAGAACAAGATTTTACACAAATGTGACCACACATTAGTGGGCGTCACACAGGCAATACAATTAGATTTCTTTCTTTAATTATTGGAGCATACTAACTGTAAGTGCACATTCTTATTGTTTATAAGTTGGATAGACTCAAAATACTTTCTAAATTCAATCATGAAAGGTTCAAAATGGGCTAGAATGCCAATGAAGTGTAAGGTGTGTAGATGATGCGTCTCTGCACCAAGACACATTCCTGCTCATTAAGTGTGTTTGGCCAATTATATGTATGTATGTTTATTTTTACAAGGACAGATACTACAACAACAACAACAACAACAACAACAACAACGACGACGACGACGGCGACGACAACAACAACATATTGCAAGTAACTGCCCGTTGTATTGTATTTTAGCTAATGTTAGCTACTTTTCAATATCTGTCCTTGGAGTAGGCTGGTACACTTATACATGGGGGTTAGGTTCCCTTGCTCAGTGGCACTTCGGCAGTATTAGCACTGATGGTAATGAAGATCAAATCAGCAACCCTATCCAACCTACCGACCTGTTAACTGTTTCACACTCTGGGTCTGATGAAACTCCCTGGATGAGAAAGAGACAGTCTGAGGAATCAGAAAGACTCCACTGTCCCACCATTCCATCTTCACCTCCATTAAAGCAGACACCACTGCCCACCAATACATTTGAATGGGACTTAACGGGGCTTTAAGTGTACAGACTCTTCATCCGAATACTATGTAGCGTATGGAATATGTAGTTGACTTGTGTTTTTGTCCAGTGCCAGAGGGTTCAAATAAAATATGAAATCATCACCCTTCTGTCACTATAAGTCAAAGTACAGATAGGTGCAATGCCATTGACTTTTTCCTGTACGATTTCCATAGTAAATTGCTATTTTACCATCTACATTGTGGTAGGGATTTGAGAAGATTTTGGAAACGTCAGAAAATCTAATTTTCCACAAAAATGTTTCCTTCCCTTTAGGCAAGAAAATGTGATAAACGGTAGGCTGCGTAGAGGCATGGACCCTTCTGTGAACCTCCCCGAAAGCATGTGACCGGTGTCAGCCTGCAGCAGCGGGTCTAGTCATGCTGAAAAAGCTCAGTCAGTCACATTCAGTGAACCTGAGATCGGCAGGAACATAAGGCGAAACGCGACTAACGCGACTAACACTGAGCGAACGGTAACAACAAGAACAGCTTCCACATCTCGACTCTCCACACCGCTATCAGACAACATGGATTGCGGAATAATTACGTCGAAGTCGGTCCTCCTGTTTCTAAGTTTGATATTTTGGGTAAGTTGATGTGGATGAAATTTAATCTGTTCAATTTCAGACAGAAATGTATGTACAGTTTATGGGGTTAACTTCCGTTACTCCTGTGGTTGATGAATCAAAGCGAAAGTGGTCTGACTACATTATAACATAACCAGACTGCCAGCTATACACCGAAAATGTGTTTTGATGTAGGCCTAAACAACATAACTGTAGCTATTTTTGTGGTAGGCTAATGAGTTGTAGGGCTGCTGTGATATATGATAGTAGACTATAGCCTACCTATTCCTAACAGCAGCCTATCCCAAGGCTGTTTTGTTGAGTCATGACATTGCTTTTATAAAAAATTGAAAGAGGGGAAAAATTGTCGCCCCTTATGCCACACGCTCTTTTCACAGTAGCCTAACTGTGTATTGTAAGCAGGAAATACGATTAGGCTACATGTGGTTTGTCCCTGTTAAGATAGGAGAAGGTCAAGTCCCGTGACACAGTGGACGGTAAACCCACCTAAACTCAGTTTGCCCACGTTTTTTCTGTTTTCTTTTAACCTTTATTTACCGAGGGTAGTTTCGCTGAGCACGGATGCTCTTTCCCAGCAACGCCCTGATTCACATTCACACAGTTGCATACTTTAACACCTGGGAGCTGCCCATTACAACCACAGTCTGACACTGTTGGCCACTGAGCAACTCCACCATAGCAGTTGGGGCTTAAGTACCTTGCTCAAGGGCACTTAAGCGGTTGGTATTGGGGGACAGGAGAGCGTTATTCATTCATCTTCACGCCCAGAGTTTTATTTGTGAAATAGAGTTTACCGGTACCGCCTTTTGAAGCTGATATAAATCTGTATGATTGAAATTCATAGTATAGCCTAGGTTTTCTGATTGAGTTAGTTTGACTAAAGAAACTCGGGCGCTTCTAGTCTTGTGAAGCATTGAGTCATGTTTTCCTAAATCCATTTCAGCCTGGTTTATCACAGTGAGTCATTCAGAGACATTCAACTGGAAGGCACAGGAAGTGTCTCATCATATTTATGGTATTTCTGAAACTATGCAAGTGGTTTTCAATGCTTTCTAAAGGCCAAAGGGTCTGGGAATTTATAGACTAGGGCTGGGTGATAAATATAAATATCATGATAATCAGATGTTTGTTTTTTCTCTATCACAATATCTATTTAGATGAGGAAAACAGGCTACATATGAATCCAATTGATGTTCATTGTATTGAACTGCATGTTAATGGCTTATGGCCATTCAAGGCCTATCAAACTGAAACTGTAATTTCCAACGGACAATATAGTAACTTCCCACAATGCGATCACACAGACAGATGATGAAAGATAAATTGATATATTGCCCAGCCCTACAATCAAGATCAGAAAATGAAAGACACCAAAACTGGAGGTACATTTTTTTTACATGATCGGCCTATGATGATGAGCGTAACCAGCAAATCTGTCGAATTTGAGATTCACGCATGCAGTAATGCAAAAGCACCAATTTAAATGTCATACTTACCAGAGATGTGCTTATCATTTTTCAGGAAATTACTCTTTCAGTATCCACAAAACCCATAAAAATGGGCTAATTGACTCACTCATAAAGCCTTGGTCGACTAAGACCAAACTGAATGAATAATCAATGAATCGACTGTGAGAAGCCAGCCCTAGTTTTTGCTTTTAAGGACAACATCATTTCCAGTAAGTCAACCAAGTTGCCATGTTATTGCTTAGCAGACAGTGTTGAGAAACTACTCTCTTTGAGCAACTGAGCTTTTCCTTCTCTTTCTTTCTGTTTTCTGTCTTTCCATCTCTCTTAACCCCTCTTTCTCTCCTTCTATTGCTCTCTCTCTCTTTCCATCTCTCTTTCTGTTCTTCCTCTCTGAGGATCTCCTGTCATTCGGATGCGAGTGAGCCGTGACTGTGAACTCTGGCTTTCTGGGACCGACAGACAAACAAACTAACTCGATTACAGCTCAAACTCGATGTGTTGAATCCGTCTCTGTATGCATCTGCCAGGGAAAACATGGGGTTGGTTTGTTCAAAATTCAGAGTCGCTCCTCAGTTCCACATTCACTTGCCTTTCCCGTCTCTGCCACTCTCTTGTCTCTCTCTCTCCCGTCAACCATCGGTAAAAAGATACCAAGGTGACCATCCTCAGTGCTTCAGCTCAAACACTCGTCCCTGCGGTTGGTGGTTCAAATCGAACAGGACAGTGTGGCTGTTGTAGAGTTGGCCTTGCCTGATGCCTATGTGCCTCATATCTCCCTTAGGCTTAGGGAAATTTCCGCCGAGATGTTTTGGTTCCTGTGGAGCTGGAGACCTGGGCTCAAATCCCGGTGTGTTTACATGGAGCAAAATTGTGGTTTTCCGTTAGATTTACCCTGAAATGGTTCACAGGCGGGGTGCATTTAGTTTTAGTTTAGTTTATTCGTTTATTTGTAGAGGACAGTGCATATTAATGAACACTCAGTAGGTTACATGTAACATACTTGTGTAAATATGCCAGATTTAGCTTGGAGCTAATTTCCACCTGCAGTCCTCATTCCCATTTCATAATTTGTCATTTGAGCTTGTTCTACCATTGTACTTGTTGTAAGTTGCTCTGGATAAGCGTGTCTGCTCACTGCCTCTTCCTGTAAATGTAATGTAATCTTCCTTCAGATAGCCCCGGTCTGTGGTGAACTACATTTGACATGTGGAGGATGTGTGTGGTGCGTGACCTCACTGAGTATCAACGTTATACTTTATACACACACACTTAAAGCCTATCCTTCCTGACCACATCAAACCCCTTCCAGTATAATATTTTGCTGTGTACTTTTTAAAGCCGTCATGGTCAAAGTCCACTACCCAGGGTGATGTGGACTAGTTTCTGTTTGCATAACCCAGTTGTTCTTATCTAAGTTCATAACATTATAATGGCATAATTTCCTGTGTTGATGTTATGGCCTATTGTCTAAGGTCAGAGGTTATGACAAGATAATAACTGTAAAAAGGAACATTATGTATCTGTTCAACAATTTTACACGCCAAGTTTCTATTTAAATGCTATTTTTTTTTTTTTAAGAAAAGAAACTAGTCTAAATCTAATTGTCATGATTTATTTTCCAGCACCTCTTTCTTCCCTTGTACTGAACACACTGTTTTTGGTGGGTGTAGCACACACCAAATTTATTTATTATTTCCTTCCTTGTCTGGCTACCCCACACCCAAAAACCTTTACAAACTAGCACATTAGGTTGGCAGTGTTCCTGGCTCCAACAAGCACAGCTAATTGATTAATCAAAGCTAATTCATTGCTTGTGCCCCCCTGTGACATCACCAAGGGCAATCATTCTAAACAGATTGTTAAAGCTTGTTAATCAGAAGACTACTAAAATGGCAAGGAGTACATATGTCACTTTCCCCCAGGGCCTAAATAACACTGCAGACTGTCAAATCCACACGAAGACTAGGCAAAACTCATTTTCCATAATATGTCCCCTTCAAGTGTTTTCAATCCAAGGTTATAACAACAAAGTAGACCTGTCAGAATGCCACTTAAAGGTATAATCTGTAATGTCGTCAAACAGTGACCTCTAGGCAAATGAGCCCCGCTTGGACTTGTGGGTTGGAGTTTAGTAATATATTATACTGTACATTTCTCAAGATCTCTCTTGGTAGAACCTGAGTAGCAACCCCTCCCCTATACCCACTGACATCCAACCCAAACATCAGACAAAAACAAAAAATTTAAACAAAGCGCAGTACCATGTTGTCATCTTTCGCCTAGAGGTCGCTGTTTGACGACATTACAGGTCCTACCTTTAAGTATAGAATCTAATACAGTGATTCTCAATCTTTTCATCTCAGGAACTGACAAACAATCGTACGACCGCTGTCAGAGACCACTTACATCAGATCAAAACCAAAATATATCTATATCTCATATATATATGTCAACTAACCAGCTCAGAGACCACCGAGCAGCATTCCAGGCACCTGAACCGGTCCCCAAACCTGAGATTAAGAAACCCTCGAATCAATCGAATAATAGACATCACACAGACCAATCTGTAGCAAGTGAAGTGGGCCTATATTATAACCCGCAGCCGGTTCGTCTGCGGTTGCATAGTTTTTCTCGCTGCCCTCTTCAGTATTCCACAGCCAGCGTGTCTGATCACAATTTCATTTCATTTCTAACTGAGGCAACTGTTGCTGCTTCCCTATAATTTACAGATGCCCCATGTCCCGAAGGCATTCCGGATACAGCAGTCCTCCCGGAGCAGGAGTGCTGATGTGTGATCAGTGTCATCAGTTCGGTCTTAGGCAGCTATAACAAGTCTGGTCTTTCTGGAGGGATGATTAGCAACAAAGGTCTCAATGGCGGACTCGAACCCAAGACCGTGCGATTACGTGGTATGAGTCTTAGCTTGGTGAGCCACTAGGACACCCAGATACTCAGTGGGTGCTGTTATACTGTAATAGGGCAGGTGAAGAATAAATAGCACAGTACTTCGATAACAATATGATATCAAATGAAATCAAAATATCAGAAATGAAATTGTGATTTTTCAAGTAACACTGTGAGAAATTCTGACTTAGTGTTTACTTCTTCAGCATTCATTTAGACAGAATTGTGTATCGGGAGTCACAATATCCAAAAATACCACCGTATGACGGCACAGAACAACAGGGGTGTTTAGACTTTCCTAACCCAGGACCAGATGATGGTTGAGGGGATGAAGGAGGAGGCATCTCCCCATTGTTGGCACAAGTCATTAAAATACATCCAGTATTTAGAGTGATTTGAAAAAAATGTCAAGGGGTGTTATTGGCATGTGGATGTCAAAAGCTCCGATTATTCGATGATGTTTACTACCGAAACTTTGAAGCCCAAACAAATGGTCATAGGGACAGCCCTGGTACTGAGGGCAATCACAGAGGTGAGTCAATAGTCTCTAAAAGTCTCTACAATGAATAAGCACAAGGATAAGGAAGAGGCCAGTAGTTTTCTTCTTTTTTTTTCATAGCACAAGGTCCAATTCATCAAGAGCCAAGTGCACATAGAAGAGGCCCACTATCCCTCTTATTAAATTCAAACAGACCACAAGTCTAGCCTGAGGAGCCCAGTCTTAAAGATTCGGTACAATGAAAATCGTGTTTTTCAACCGCGTTGCATTACCCAAAATGTCAGAACTGTTGTTGTGAAAATGATGACTAAAGCCCTTTGATCTCTGGATATCAACACCATAAAGCCATTTCAGATATCCAGTCTGCTTCCTGAACGATATTACATAATGTCCTCTGGTTATCTGATTGGCCCATTAGTCAGTCTGTCAGTTTTCAATACGTAGTTGTAAACGATATCAGCTAGCTAGTCCACAAACAAGTAATGAAACTAGTTTGCTACAATTTAGTTAATTTTAGAGGTTCAAAAACATCCACAGCAACTGTGACAATTTATTTATCACTTGTTAGCCAATGTTAATCTCCCATAGCAACCGACCATCCTAGTCCCATGAATTTGCTTACATTTGAAAGCTTCATGTATTAAGATACTAACTTGACATCTCCTTTCAATGAACAGAAGGCCATGCCCCCTCAATCTACTGAGAGTTGGCTGTGCTCAGAGAGGGTGCACTAAAACAGTTATAACAAATCAAATGATAGATCTGAAGCTGCAAAATTGATACTCGTGACATTAATGTTCCACAATAAGCAATTTATGACTTATATATGTATATACTTATAGACTTTATATACAATGAATTAAAAAATCATTGTACTGGATCTTTAAATGAGAAAACCACCCAGTATTCAGAGGATTCCAGACACAATATCACAGTGTTAAAAACTGTTTGTTAGGACAGAGAGACATGTACACACACATACGGATCGACTTAACAGTTAAGAGGGGTGACAGAATGACGGACGGACACACTCACCCTCCTCACCCTTCCGGGCCAACGGGAGCTCTGGTATAGGCCGAGCCCTGACCGAGGGGCGGGTCTGAGGGCCTGGGGCTGAACCTGAGAGAACCGGACAGGACAGGGTGGAGGGAGTGAAGGAAGTGGGAGGGGTTTACCAGGGGAATGGGGAAGGGACAGTAGAGGCAAGAGGGACCAAGGAAGTGAGACAGGACAGAGAGGCACGAGGACCAAAAAAACTACACACAAGGACAGGACACTCTGATAGTGAAACATTTTGACACAGTGAGACTACGCAGCCACTAACCCCAAGCCACCACCAGAGCCTACAGGCGCAGACATTCCAACACATACACCAAAATACCACGAGGCATGAGAACAGAGTTCAGGGCCTGTATTTATCAAGTATCTTTAAAGTAGGAGTGCTGATCTGAGACCAGATTGGCTCATAAATCATAGTGGGTTGTATGTGGTCCTGAGACCTGAGACACCGATCCTGAGTCAGTACTCCTACTCTTAGATGTATGATAAATATGGGCCCAGGACTCAAGCTGCTGACTCGCACTTGAGTCGCACTTGAGTTGCAAATTTACTGACTTGAGACTTGACCCGCACTGCCTTGCCCTGCACTGCCTTGAAACTCAAGACTCTTCACGTGGGGGCGTGAAGAAAATCAGAATCAATAGCTACCCATGAAATAATGACACTGTTTACAAAGATAAAGATGCTTGGTTAGGTCTGATTTTCAGTGATGCTGCATATTCACCTACAGCCTGGCTTTCCTGTATCTAATGCTGCTGTAGCTTAGCAAGCTAAGCCAAACCTGGCTGAAATTATGTCTCTTAAATTAGTATTCATATCATTTGACCATCGACTGGGAGCACCCCTCTCATGTTATTATGGCATAATCACTTTATTTTTGGGCCAGTGCAAATATAATTGATAAAAGCTTACAAAAAAAAGGTTTATCCCATAGAAATAGAACTGCAACACAGTTTACTATTAGAATTTGCATCATGATTTAATATAACATAGGGTTATAGGGTTATAGGGTTACCAAAGATAGAGGCACCACAACATTATTATATCACTACTCGGTATTGGCAGTTGCTTAAAAATAAGGACGCAGAATCTGTATTAGCAGTGAACAAGCGATCCCTGCTTCTATACATCCTCTGGTTCTCAAGAGGATTCAACAGAGTGTGACTCATACTCTGTAAAAAAAGGACCTGAAGTTCATCACAGGGACAACAAGACTTCTGAACTCAATGTGAGCTGACGAGAAAACAAAAAGCCTCTACAAAAAATGGGTCAGTAACAGCTAGTGTGACAAATCGATTATAAAAACTCCCAAAGGGACTAGAGACTTGACTCAGACTCAAGCTTAGGGATTTGACTACTACATGTCTTGTATCGAACTAAAAACAGGTTTGTGTATAAGACAAAAAAAACAACAACCCCCCCAAAAAATATATAACACTTAAAATAGCAGAGATTACGGGTAAATGGCTACACATCACAGAGCACTGTAAGAGTGAATCAAAAGGATAAAATAAACCCGATCTGAGGAAGAACATGAGCAAACACGGTACTTGTCTGTGTGCACATCCCTACCTCAGTCAAACGGGTGGATTCTGTGTAACAGAAGGAGTTTGTGTATCACTGCTCTTACGTAAGCAGCGCCCCCAAAACGCCACTACAAGGTAAATTAAATGTGTTGGCAGTAAAGTTGTCACCACAGACCGTACTGTAGCAGGATATACTGCAGTGTATGTCCGTGACGCATCCTAATGACGGGTCCTGTAGTACCTGTTACCTCCTGCTGCGGTTCAGTGTCTCACTCACCTCCACACGCTGAGACAGACAGATGGACAGGAAGGAGACAAAAAGAGAAAAGGAGTGGTTAGGTGTGACAGACATGACATCATTGTACCTTGATATAGGTACGCACCCATGCCGATGGGGGCGTTACCAGGCTAAAACAGGGTTTTGGCGTCGGTATTGGGGATTTTCCCCAATACTAATATCTGATACCAAAACCATATGTAACATACCAGAAATCCAAGCAATATTTGATATTTTGCCTTTCTGACACATAGAAAGATGTTAGATCTCTCTATTGGTAAAATCTTTTATTATTTCTTGATCATTATAATCCCGTGACCCCAAACGAATGGTCTAAGCCAGATACCGCTCAGTAAAAGCAGTGGATCGGAGCGGTGCTCGGTACTGGCAGAGAACAAGTTGAATGAGTGCATCCCTACAGCACTTCTATACGCCCTATATTTCCAAAGAGGTCTCAGAAGAGAGCGTGACTCATAGTCTATATAAGAGGTTCAACGACGGGCCAGCAGAGCTTTTAACTGGCGATGTGAGCTGACGTGAATGAATACTCACCACAGTGCTGATTCATCTCCGAGCGAACATAGTCTCGGATCTCATCTTCCTGAGAAAAACACAGGAAAGGAGAGGAGAGGGGCAGAGAGTAAGATGCAGCCAAATACATGAGTCATTTACATAAAGTGCACGTGCGTGCGTGTGTTTGTGTGTGTACATGTCTATTTGTGTGCTGTAGGAGAGCTTGATGAGCTTGTTGACATGACTACTTTACAAACTGTATGTGGCTTT
>OMKL01048298.1:0-11246 GCA_900302295.1 Parasudis fraserbrunneri
GCACTACAATCACAGAGTCGTTCACCCCCCTCCTCCCCCTCCCTCCTTCCTCGCTGCACTGCGAAGCCTGGAATGTTCCACGGCGAGCGCTTCAGCCAGTGGACACAACCTGAGAGCTGAGCCTCAATGTGTGTGTTTGTGTATGTATGTATGTGTGTTTGTACATGTGTGTGTTTTAATGTCCTAATGTCCCGTGCAAGCCGCCCCTGGCTAAAACGAGCAGTTAACACACACACACTGTCACAGAATCTACAGCCCCCCTCATTAACACCTACCAAAAGAACCCTTCGCTGTTGGGACCGAGGCAGTGGGAATGAATGACTTCTAACGGTTGGTTGGAGTTTATATGAAGAGCCACTGGAATGGCCAATATCTGCACCACAACTCTTGCGGGTGCAACTCCATGCACGAATGTGCCAAGTAGTTATGCAAAAGTTATGCCTCAGCAAGAAAAGAGCCTCACAGAAATGGCTTGAAGAGAAAACCTGTTCCACAGGCACGAGGCAGGTGGGGACAGAGTGATCTGCAATGCAAGCTGAGCTGTTATGGGGGAGCTGAAGTGGGTAGTTCTCCCCTCAGCCATGCAGGGCTCAGACGAGTCCTGTTGACTCATTGGTATGAGGGCATTGGCCAAGAACTCTTATATGGGTCAGAAATGTCGAGCATAGACTGGCCGTGTAGTGACGGTGTGTTTGCGTATGTGGTTTTCCTGTGAGATTGTGAGTGGAGGGAGAGTGTGTGTGAGAGTGCGCGTGGCGTGCGGGGGTGGGAGCCTGCATGCCTGTGTGTGAGGCTTGTTTACTGAGGCAGTGGGGCGGCCATTTTCCTGTGTGACACAGAGAGTACTCCCAGTGTGACACACAAACAGAATGTTTTTGTCCTGCCTCCCGATCTATATAATCCTCACCATGTCCATGGCTGTGTGCGGCGTGACCCTCTATCGTGCCCTGGATGGCCTGACTCTCGTCAAGGCCTATATCCTCTGAGTATAGGCCAAGAATAGCACGCGCGCTCACCAGAAAGAGGACTACAGCTTGGAATAGCCTCGCCGCACAGTGGCGTACATGCTAACCAGTCTACTCTTCTCTGCTCCTAACTCATAGATGCTGCTGGAATGCTGATAGTTGTCTGTTTGTCTCTGTTGGTTTATCATCACTTCTACCTCTGCAACAGTTGTTGCATTTGGTCAGATAGACAGGCTGTGTGAGGCGTTAGTACGATAGAGAATAGTTGGGAGAGACATACAACCCTTTCCATGTTTGCTCTCTTTCATGCTCCCCCACCCCTCGTTTTCTCCTTCTTCCCCTGTCTCTTCTCCCCCACCGCTCCCCCTCCCTCTGTCGCTTTGCCCTCCACTCCCCCTCCTTTCCTCCTCCCCCCTCCCACTCTGAACAAGTTGGGCCCGGGGAGACAGGTCGGCAGCGCCACTGGTGTGTTACCGTCCCCATGGCAACCACCTCCTACCCCCTCTCTCCCACCAGCTCATTTCTCTAAAGCGCACGCGTGCACACACAAACACGCGCGGCTACACAAACACACACTGTCGCACATGCACACACCTCATATGCCATTTAGTCTCTGGCTCTAGCAAGGCTTGTTTTTTCCACACACCCCTGTGTGAGTGGTGATCGGAGAGTCCCTGCTCTGCTCCTATTTCAGTGCCTCACGCGGTGTTCATGTCTCCCAGCTAGGTGTGGTCGCCCTCGCCAACGCGCGCTATTGGCTAGAGCTGATGGCGTCTCTTCCTGTTCACTCAGTGCCTGCCTGTGTCCAGACATCTGCCTGGGCTGGTGCCTCGCTCCCCGCTCCCCGCGGCCCCCGAGCTTGGCTTGGATCGGAGCTGCCAGGGGCTTGCTGGGTTTGTCTATTCACTGTAGGGTAAGCAGGCGTGGATACACAAAACAGGGCTCAAGACCCGACAGATGCCTCCTCTTTCACCTAACTCAGCCAGTTACCAACCCTACATCAAAACATAAATCCTTTGCCACTCTCTCTCCTCCGTACCAATCCTTTCACCTTAACAAGCCTAGTCTCTTCTTTGCTCAAACCTCTCAGAGTCTACTCCATGGTTTTGCTCACTAATGCCTCCAATGACACTGAAGGCCTGAATGTGTTTGTGTCTGAGCTTTCTTCCGAATTTGGCCATTTCATTTGTTGTGAAGTTCTGGCAAGTGGCAACCATAAGAAAACCGCAATGACAGTGTTCCTACAATGTCATTCCATATGCTCCGGAGTCCCATTTGGGCTGTGCTCAGGTCAGGGAGCGCATGGCTGTGTGGGTTTGCGAATGGCTGCATTGCTGTGGCCACTGGCAGTGCAGGCGTTAAAACTGGGTTGTTAAGAGGGGAGGGAGAGAAAAATGGCAGAGCACCACACACTGTGCTGTCCAACCTAAAATGGCTGACATCACAGGCTGTTAACCAGCCAGGCAGAGCTGAGGCTGCTACTGCTGACCCAAACCTGCTAGCGCTGGATGTAGGAGTGGAGCACACTGCTCTCTCCTCCACTGAGAAAAGGCTGGGGGCTAGCAGCTGACGGCTTCTGCAGGCATATTTTATAGAGATCTGCAGGTAATTGCCAGCACACAGATCAACAAAGAGAAGCGGTAAAACTCAACAATAACAACATAGTTCCTGACCACATGAAAGATTGACACAAAAAACAAAGTTCAAACACCCAAAAGGTCATGAGTCAGCCGTGTTTTAACAAAAAAACAAATGATTTTACAGCTTTCAAAACAGCAGCCCAAAATATAATTTTATGATTGTCTTGAATTAAAAACAATTGTGCACCAACTATAGACCTGGCATAACATAAGCATGCTTAAGCCACAAGAGACAGAGAGACCGGGACAGAGGCCTCAGACTAAGGTTGTAAGAGATTTATCGGGAGATATACACAACCACCATGACCTCAGATCACCACCACATCAACACACAGAAACAATCTGCTGATGCTCTATGGAAAGTCCAAGATTACAAAATCCCCATATACTCCCATAGACCCACTCACCCAGAATGACTGTTGTTATGCCATCTTTGATCAGCAACAATAGTATGGCAATTGGCTTATGTCAAGGTTAATAGCTGTGACATGGGTGATGAATAGATAGCTGGATTAAGCTGCATGTCTATGGTTGGGAATCATATGGACATCAGACACAAATTAGCTGTCTGGGAAATCTTTGCTTTAATCCCTGGAGTCACACACTCATGACAATGTTGACATGATAAGTAACCTAGACAACTGTTTGCATACTTATAACCGTCTGAAGCAAAAGTTACAGCATTAAGGCTTTACATGGTTTGTGAAAAATCTGCAAGATAGCCTAATAGAAAACAAATTGTCTGGACACACGGATTAATCAAATTAAGATTTAGCTCTTCCAAGACATTCATAGGTTTGGCTACATTTATAACTTTGTCATATATAAATTAGACATGTTTATCCAGTCATACGGATACAGCCTAGTCATGATAAGATGATACCACAAGAAAATAAAACAAGCAAACAAAAGCAACTCATAATTGGCAGCACATAATTTCAAACTTCATTCATAGAAGATGGATGGGGAAATTGTGACAGCTGTCTGTCTCTAAAAATCTTATAGGCGTGAGGCTAATATAGCCCATCAGCATCAACTTTAGTTAAGTGTGTAAACAAACAGTTATAAATGAAAGCAAATAGTGAGAAATGGTGAGGGAGTAGGCTACAAAGTAACCTCGACTCTTAATGAGCGCAGCGTGAAACATTCCCGAAAACGATAGCTTGTTACAATCTGGCGCGCGTGTTGTTCTTCCGCTCAAGTTTCAATTGCTTGCGGAGTGAGCGATAAGTTAATAGGATGTCTACATTATCTTTATAATATAGTAACCAATTCAGAGCGGAGGAAAAGGCAAGCCCCCCCAAAACTACTCGCCCCCCTTGCTGTCGCCATTTTAAGCAAGCGACATGCAGCTGGCCAGCACTGCTTAGCGCAGCCCGCAAAGGTAGGCTACAATAGCTCTCGCAACTTTGGAAAGGTGAACACTTGTAAAAAATATTAAAACCCCACTCACCTTACTTGATCCAAGTGTAATAGCTTAAGCAGCGCAAGAAAAGTTTACACTATTATGGTTTCAATAAAACAAATACATAACGTGAGACTTGGGCTTTATTGATGCCAACTTAGGTGTAACCCCTCTCCATCGACTGATGATAAACGTGACACAGGCCAGGGTGGTACAATGGCCCCTTGCTCTTGTTTATTTCGAATGGCAGTAGGGAGAGTGGAGAGGAAAATACGCCGTACGTACCGAGGGCAGAGACAGACACGTGATGCAAACGTCACTGACGGTCGAGACTTTGAGTTGGCGTAAGAGCTCCCACTGAAGAGAGAAGCAAGTGAGGCAGGCATCCCATAATGACATGGATGGAATTGATCAAGAAACGGGCATGTGGACACATTTTTGAAATAACCACGACTCTCCTTTATTACGTTGGTACTGGTATATTCCTACCTGGCCCCCATCTGACCTTTCTTAAAGAGATAGGTCACTCAATTATTGAAAGTTACACACACAGCTACTTGTGGAAACCCCAATATCAGTACTTTGGTGTATTATGACTTGAGTATGTTATTGTGACTGTCTTATGTCAATGTGAGCTGCAACTATAGGCTTGTCTGTTTAGTTTAAGGCAAATAATATTTGAAGAAAAGTGAATGCAGGAGGGTCACAGTGAAGAACTCCACTTTGCAGGCTACATGCTATGCATGAGTAAATACTGTAAAGGCTAAGCCTCAAATGAAAGATGAGATCATAATTCTTCTAATTGATAGACTACCAAATATATGTTTGTTGAATAGATTTTAGGAGTTCAGTTCATATATTGAATCAGTATCAAGAGAGACTCACTACATTCGCCTAAATTGAGGCCCTAAACAACAGCATGGACTGTTTAAGTGCTTTGAGTATCTAGAAAAGCGCTGTATAAAAGCAGTGATCATTCGTTCAATCATTTATGCCAAGGGCCAGCTCTGAATGTACTCATTGGGAGGCTCTCTTAGTATAAAGCTCAGTCACAGGTGAAGTCAGGCCCCTAGTAGCAGTCTATATAAGTGCAAACTGTAGTGATACAAACATGCTCAGAAATGGATTGTAGTAGCCTATGTAATCCAGCTTTAACCAGCTCTGTTACATTGTTTTCATTTTAGCTTCATTTCTGATATTTCTGACAAAATTGTCACCCCAGTATAATTTATTGTATATGAGCTGAGAATATTGTTAGTGCATGTCATATGGAATTTATTGTTCTTCTCCCAAAACACTTAGTTGGCTTTTTTTTTTCTTCAATACAATAATCCAGTCAAGATTATTGGCCTAGTTTTTTTTATGGGACAAGGCTCTGTTCTAAAAACATTGGCCACTCAAATGTCAGCATCATGGATTTACAAGTTTTACTCCAGACCTACCTATTCATGGTGTTTTACATTTTTTAAGCATTTTGAATAAAGTCTTCTCATAGAGGCCACTGTAACAGACCAGATTCAGAGAAAAAACAACCATGGTCTACAAGTTAACAAAAAACAAACAGAAACAAGCAAGCAAACAAACAAATCCTTTTTGGCCAAGGAAGATGATAGGCTTGTATGTTTTTCAGTAGGGGTGCTATACTTAACCGCAAGCCAAACACTAGGCCTCCATTAAAGGACAATATTTTTGAAATGTGGGTGCCTTGTCACTCATGTTTTGCTAAGGGTTAATATCTCAGACAATCATTTTGGTGTTTGTGGTACATTTTCACATAGGACCTGGCAACCGTTAAAATATAGCCTACCCAACAAGGGATGGTTAACAGCCAAGATAAGAATGACAACAGGTAAACATGTAAAAAATAGTGATATTATCCATTGCTTTTTTCTGATTGTCACACATGGCAGCCAATATAGCACTTAGTAGCCTCCTCTCTCGTCTTACATAGGCTACTATATCCACTATATAAGCTGTGTGCTCTCTGAAAAACCATAGGCCATATAATGCCTCATTTAACAAACAAATGATAAGTTCATTTGCAAAAACAGATAAAAGCAATTCTTAAAATGAATAAACAAACACCTGTTTGATACTCCCTGGAATGCACACACACACACAAAAACATCATTTAGGATAATTGCAAATCAACTCTTCAAATGCATTTACAGAGCAAGACCTAGTTCATATATCATAAGAGCAATTTGGAAACGGCAACAGGTTACAATACTGAATAGGCTACAGGGAGCACAGATGCATCCCAGAATCAATATTAACTCCAAATCTGCTGCTGTTTCTTTTTACAGTTGTATGTCTATGACCCTTTGTAGCCTATCATAATAATAATGTAACAAATGATGATAGTTGTGAAGAAAGGTGTATGATTTCAGGTAGGGCAGGTGGAACAAATTGTTAAGGCAGAATCTGTCACATAATCATTTCTGGTAATTATTTTTTTAATGCAAGGATTACAAAAATAATAATTTTGACAACCTACCTGGGCCCCCACAATTGTTTTTTGTAAAGACGGAATGGCTATTTTTCTTTTGATTGTACCTGGTACATGAGGAAAGAAACGAAGAAAGAAAGAAAGAAAGAAAGAAAGAAAGAAAGAAAGAAAGAAAGAAAGAAAGAAAGAAAGAAAGAAAGAAAGAAAGAAGTAGCAGCAGGACTCCACCTCTAGGTGTCACTGTCGATTTTTCAGAGGTTTCTGGCAAAGCGGTGCAGGAACGTCGCACTCTGTCATTGGTTGTTACTGGTGGGGTCAAACATTCTTGCGCATGCTCAAACAGCTGATTTTCTGTCAGCGACTGCAATCTGTCAGATCAGAAGAGCGTTTATTCCTTCAACACCTTCACAGATTAGAAAATATTATCCTTTACAATAAACATCGGAGCCTGTATTCTAGTTGGAGAACTTGTGGAGTGAAGCCTTACTTTACGCGTCCTGCATTCGGCGTTAAAAGCAGAGAATGACGACCAGTTCAAAGAGGAAAGAAGATATCCATCTGGTGAATGGGGGTGTAAAGCAGTCCACATGGAGCAAAGCCTTCAACAGCAACGCTGTGTGGGAAGAGAAGGTCAGTGAGCTCTGATTATCGAGCATAGTCCGTTTGTTATTATACAGCTGTGCATAGTCGTCAAAAACTTAACCGAGGAGGACTTAACACCTTTATGTTTTGCCCCCTAAATTAGCCAGAGAGGCGGCTAGGTAGAGCAAGCTAGCCCGAGAGGCGGCTAGCTAGAGTAAGATATCATGCTAACGCGATTAGTGTTAACGCCATCTAGCTAGTAACCGTTAACCTACTGTAGCTAACTCTAGGTGCCATAAAGCTATGAGACAATGAGACCGAGTATGAGATTTCTAGGATAAGAGAAAATCCACCCTAAATAAAATAGAATGCACATAACTTACAGTGCAGCGTAGTGCATCAATGCAGTCTATAATGTTGAGTCCAGTGGATTTTTGTTTTGTTTTGGCCCTGTAAAGTTACTTATGCACTTTGGATTTTAAATGGAACAATGACTATGATGTTAAATTGTAGACTATCATCAGCTTCAATTTGAGGGTGTTTACTACTGAGTGTTATGTTGTCCAGTCCTAGCCCTAGAATGGCTGATATTCCATATCCAGTCATAGATCATTCAGTGCAATACCTCGTAACAATTCAGCCTCGCGAATCACATGAAAACTTCCGTTAATTAGCCAGGTGCGTGTACAATTGCCCCTCGCCATATTTGTGATTAACAAAAGTTTTCGTTGATCCGTGCTGCTGTGTTTGCTATTCCCGTCGCGTTCACAGAATATGGTCCTTGTGAAGTGGATATATTTGACTAAATATACATTTTCTGCCATAACGTTCAAAGGGAGTTGATACTATATCACAAGAGCTGACCCCAAGTCGCAGCAATTAATTATGGGGTGAGTACACACAGGGCGCGACAAATTAGAATGCCATGAGGCAGAATTGTTCCGAGGAATTGCATTGAGTGATCTATGGCTGTATATGGAATACATGCAATGTATGGAATATCAGCCATTTTAGGGCTAGTCCAGTCCCTGAGGGTTCAAAGAAAATATAAATCCTCCTCCTCCTGTTACTATAATACAGATAGGTGCAAAGTGACATTTACTATGGAAGTCAATGAAGAAGGAAAAAGACTGGACAACATAACACTCAGAAGTCAACTACATATCCCATACTGTGTTTGAGTATTCTGATGCAGAGTCCACACCTAAAATCCCACTAAGTCCCTTCAAATGTACTGAAGGACATTGGTCCCTGCTTCATTAGCAGGAAAGACTAAATCATTTCACGAATGACCACTCAAGGGTTGCAGACTTCAGGCAGCCTTTGATTGCAAAGGATTTGCAGTTTAATTAGGCCTACTTTAATTTATCCAATTACGTTTGGTTCCCTAAAATGGGGGTACTATGTACGTATAAAAAGGGCTAACATTACAATTCCTACATGGTTCACACGATATGGATGTAAATACCCTCACATTAAAGCTGAAAGTCTGCACATTAACCTCATAGACATTGTTCCATTAAAATCCAATGTGCTGGAGTACAGAACCAAAACGACAAACATTTTCAATGGATGCAGACTTATGGACTGCACTGCATGTTATTTCTATGACACTTTACAGCTCAGATTTGTTTTGTGAATAGTCTCTCTAAACACAAGTGAGACAAGACTCCAGTTATGTCATCAAGAGACCAATCCTGGAGCTGCTCCATAGATGGTGAATAATGGAACAACTCCCAGGACACTTATGACAGTACCCATGGTGATTTCACTGGGATACGGGTACATTTTCTGATTCAGAGCTGTAAGCACTACATCTGAATAAAACTCATGTGGATCGATCAAGTCGATCACCATTTCACTTTCAATGGACCAACTTCAAAAAGTGTCTCTTGATGCCATCACACATTCAAGTATTGATGCTCTAATTTCTAGCTTTGGGAGACAGTTGTCATTGTTTATATTTATTGACTTAACTGTCCAAGGTAATTTAATATGCACAATGTATATGCTGTTTTAGGGTGGAAATTAGCAATCTCCCCTAACCCTAATCCACCACAACAACTGACGTGTTGATTTGTGCATGTGACGATGTTGGCTAATTGACCGATCTCAAACTCTGCCCTCTTGTCTTGATCCTGCAATCACAACTGTTGCAGAGTTTGAGATGGGTTGATTAAGCTGATCAGAAGGCACAGCAGTACTCAGTAGAAGGCTAATACGTTTGATCACAACGTAGTTCTACTTTGCTGGTTTGTGAAACATAGTTCATGTTTTAATCTTGTTTCTTCATGTGCTTGAACAGGATGAGTTTTTAGATGTGATTTACTGGATCCGACAAATCATTGCAGTAATCCTTGGCGTGATATGGGGTGTTGCACCACTGAAAGGATTCCTGGGAATAGCCATGTAAGTATTCACTACAGCTAGGATTACTACATGTTTTGAAGTGCCAAATGTTAATTATATTATAATATTCATAATATTTAATTTTAGCACTATTGAACTGGTGTGTTAACGGGATCACACTGAATTAATGTATTAGTACTGAGTTGAGATTAAGGCTTTGGGCACATACTTACTGGCAGTCTTCAGGTCTTGGAGCATTCATGTTTTGACAACTTGCATACTTTTTTTCCTCAATGTCTCTGGCCCACTAGATTCTGCATCATCAATGCTGGCGTCCTGTATGTATACTTCAGCAGTTTTCAGCAGATTGATGAGGAGGAGTATGGTGGTACATGGGAACTCACCAAAGAGGGCTTCATGACATCTTTTGCCCTATTTCTGGTGAGTTGAGTCATATTTTGCTCCTACGAAATATGGTTAAGTTAGCATAAGTCTTCTCTGAGATTAAACCCAAAAAATCAGTTCCACCTCTGGTTGTCTGGTGGTCAAATTGATAAATACTGGCTTTGCTGGAAATTAAGTGTGTATTAGATATCTGATTTATTTGATGCTATTTACATTCATGTGCGCAAATGTGCCAGCCTATAGGCCACTGAACACAGACATTGGGGCTGCCCACTCTTTGTTGATTAATTGATTCAATTAAATCGATTGGTCCTAGTCGGCTGAGACTTTTAGTCAATTTGATGATTTTTACACTTTTTTCCATGCTCAATTAGATATTTCCTACTTTCCATCTCTGGTAAGCATGAGATTTACACAATGTTACAGACAAATCTACGATTGTTAGTTAATTTCTTTAGTCGAGGACAGCCCTATCAAACGTATTAATGGTCAGAATTCGATTGGCTTAAGCAGGTGTTGGGACTGCAGTAAGAATACACACCATTGAATCTCAAATGAGGAAGAGACAGTGTTGTCTTTTATGTAGAAAACAGGTGGGGTTTTCTGAACTTGTCTCTAATGGCATGGTGGTTGTGGGAATGCATTGGCTGTACTGTGTAGATAGGAACTGCCCCTTCTACACACACCTTCTAACTTCTAACAACCTCTACACACACCTTCTAACTTCTAACCACCTCTACACACCTTCTAACAACCTCTATACATAACTTGTAACAACCTCTATACACAACGTCTAACTTCTAACCACCTCTACACACACACCTAACTTCTAACCACCTCTGCACACACACCTTCTAACTTCTAACAACCTCTACACACACCTAACTTCTAACCACCTCTACACACACACCTTCTAACTTCTATCCATCTCTACACACACACCTTCTAACTTCCTCTACACACACTTAACTTCTAACCACCTCTATACACACCTTCTAACTTCTAACCACCTCTATACACTACTTCTAACAACCTCTATACACCTTCTAACTTCTAACCACCTCTGCACACCCACCCTCTAACTTCTAACCACCTCTGCACACCCACCCTCTAACTTCTAACCACCTCTGCACACCCACCCTTTAACTTCTAACCACCTCCACACACACCTTCTAACTTCTAACCACCTCCACACATACCTTCTAACTTCTAACCACCTCTATACACACCTTCTAACTTCTAACCACCTCTACACATACCTTCTAACTTCTAACCACCTCTGCACACCCACCCTCTAACTTCTAACCACCTCTGCACACCCACCCTCTAACTTCTAACCACCTCTGCACACCCACCCTTTAACTTCTAACCACCTCCACACACACCTTCTAACTTCTATCCATCTCTACAGACAACTTCTAACTTCTATCCATCTCTACACACACCTTCTA
>OMKL01048299.1:0-13933 GCA_900302295.1 Parasudis fraserbrunneri
TATGTATTTCAGTTTAAAAAAAGAAAAACGAAAATTGCAATTGCCAAGAGGGCTTGTATTTTGAAATGTTCATCCAATAAACTGACACACTGGTCCACTGATATTTCAAGCATTAGGCCTTCATAGTCGCCCAATGAAAGCTGCCATCAGGTTTGAATCAGTATTGAATTGAATTGAATTGAATTGAATTGTACTACTTTCAATTCAATTCAAATCAATTCAATACTGATTCAAACCTGATGGCAGCTTTCATTGGGCGACTATGAAGGCCTAATGCTTGAAATATCAGTGGACCAGTGTGTCAGTTTATTGGATGAACATTTCAAAATACAAGCCCTCTTGGCAATTGCAATTTTCGTTTTTCTTTTTTTAAACTGAAATACATAAAAGTACTCATGAATGTACCATGTTGCTGTTATGAAACTCTTGTTCATATGTTATGAATATGTCATAAACAACAGTTCAAAGGTTTTACCACTAATTCTTCCACTAAAGGTGCAGCAGCTCAGCTACAGAATATGGTGTACAATGATGTAATTACTGTTTGTAGTTTAATCATGCCAGTTACTGTCAAACTACTAGAGCTTTGGTATTCCAGAATACATTCCATGGTATTCCTAAGGGAGAACAATTCATGTTTTTCAAGTACGTAACCCTGTTATGTTCTCTGTGAGTCAAGTATACCATGCTATAGGTGGAATAGGCTTTTAAGTTGGTAGCCATTAAGGAAGAGAACAGTGAAACATTTACAGTATGTGAGGGGAAACTGGATGAGGATGAAGAGGATGATAACTACAAAGACAGTGAGAAATCAGGTGAACATCAGCAAGCTCAATTGCAGAATCACTTAGGTTGAGGTTCAGCCTGGAGCACTCTGTTATCACCGTACAGCTCAATGTTACCTACATTGAATTTGTTCCGGTTGCATCCACTGAAAGCAGTAGATGTAAAATATTGCCCATCCATTAACCATTAGCCTTAAAGCTGCAATTTGTGATCTCTGTAATCTACCATTGCCCCGCCCTCCTTCACTGAGATCAATCACATTAAGTTTACAAATTCAGTATCATCTGCTTGAATATTTCTCTCGATTTGGCAGAAAGATGTCCAGTGCTGTGTAACTGACTACACTAGGAGGAAACCCAACATCCATCAGTCTGCCAAAAGCCAGTCCTCCCTGACATATTTAGGCTTACAAGGCTTCAGAATCCCCTTTCACACATGCAGACTTTTCCGTACACATTACAGAACTTTGCCATTTATGGCTCATGTGTGAATGAGAATTGGAGTCAGAATTCCAGAAAATCAGTTCTGGCACTTTGCCAGATCAAGACCTAATAAGATATATGGGTAAGTTACATATTGGCCCCACATATGAACAATGCCATAATATTTACTGGTTAACCAACCACAGTGTCATTCAGGCCAGCTAATCCCAAGGCTGAAGGAGCTGACATGTTCATTCTACACTGTGAATGCCCCTGTTTCAGGCAGTAGATTTAACTTCTGTTTGTAGTTTTGCAACAAGTCATACTGATAAAGAAGGGGGTGAGGGGGGCTGAAACAGTAACTGTTGGAGTTGTGTGAACAAGGGCTTTATTTGCCACAAAGGCTAGAATAGCAATGTTACGTATTCCATGTATGAAAGAGGCTAGAGATGGCTTTTGTGCTACATCCCACCCCTCTATCCATGCCCATGTACCTTATCCACCACCTGTTAGCCAAATGACAATTCTCCTGGCTACAGGAGATGTTTGTCCTTACAAGGCTTCTGGCAGGGCAGATCTACAATCACTCCATAATTGTAGACATGACACATGTCTACTGCTGCATGTGTATGTAAATGCACAGATCTACTACGTCATCAAAGACACAGAGACCATCTATACACCCCTTACTATTTTTATTCCCCGCTATCTCAGTTCAGGCCACGAATAAAACCCTTGTCACTGCACTTTGGATCAAGTTCATCTACCACTGACCTCTATCCCTGCTGATATGACATGCTGTGTATCCTCTGATAAAGGAACACTTCACTGGAAACAAGGAATCTAAGGTATTTCTTCTATACCACCACAGGTGTCACATCAGACACGAAGTGTCAGCGGGACATATGGTCTCCCTCTCCTGTGAAAAGCTCTTGTGGATCTGGCCAGCTCCTAGTGTTAGAACAATACACTTGCCTTCAGTTTCTCCACTTAGGTCATTTCACGCTATTTGCAACTAGGGCAAACACTTTATTGCACAGAGACTGTCCAAGATGAGTAACGTTAAGTGCCTGATGTCATATGGACACAAAATAGTGTTAGTAATAAAGCCAAAGCTTTCAGGCTCCCAAAATGGCACAGTAAATTGACAAAAGGAAAGGAACAGACAGATCACAGATAACCAAAAAATGGAAAAGGCAACAAAGCACATTCCTGACTGTGCCTCTTTCAACTTAGGGAGCTGCTGCTCTATAATGCTCCTAACTTAACAGTATCACATGCATCTTATTCTATTCAGTTTAAGTACCTCATGGAACACTAGTCTAATGCACTACTGGACATGTACCTCACTCTCCACAGACAAAACCACTCTGTACTGTACGTCATGCATCTTATTCTATTCAGTATAACTCCCTCATGGAACACTAGTCTAATGCACTACTGGACATGTACCTCACTCTCCACAGACAAAACCACTCTGTACTGTACGTCACGCAGCTGGCACTGATTTGCAATACAGCAACTGTATATAGAGTGATTCGTGTAGTGTCCTGTCAGTTGTTTTTCAGGCTGTCCCCTGTGCACTGTGTATGACGGCATGTCTGTCATGCTGTAAAGTCTGTAAGTTCTTTAGATGTCTCTGCACCGTTATCACTGAGATAAAAAAAAAGCTTGTTTGTCTGTTGCAGTAATGCTAGCAACATCCTTCCTCTTCTGATTTGAAGAATATAGTAACTTATGCTGAAGTTAGTGACAGACTAGATGGGAACAGATATTACAGAATATAAACGAGCAAGAACAAAAAAGGGCCAACGGTATTTCTTTCATTCTCCCCTCAATACCAAGCTGTGGTACTTCCTCTAACTACTGACAAACAACCAGCAACAAAAAGAATGTGAAACAGAACAGAAAAAAACAAACATTTGTCTCAAACTATGCACTCATAATCCTTCAGACAAAGAAACCCCCTAGTCTGTTTTATGTTTTGTGATGATGATCTCCTTATGTAAAGATTGTAAGTATGTAAGACTGATATGTAAATAAATGCATTGTTTAAGACAAGAAGGGTTGTGCACTTTTGGGTGAAGTATCACACATACACTCCAAAGACTTTCAAAACGGACATACGTGGTTCTTGGTCAGAAGGGCTTACCACACCCCATGAGTACATTGTGTTCTTCAAATCTGTTTTGTATGCTATTCTGTGTCTCTATCCACCAGTGTATATAGTATTTGCAACCATTCAAGACAGACCCTTGAAACAGAAAACCAGAGTGCTCAGTCAAGCAATGGGACAAAAAGGACATCGTAGGGCTTAGGCACTGGAGGAAATGTGGGATGCTGCAGTCCTCTGACTGACCTGTTCACCACTTATTGGGACTGACTCAGCTCATTCTACAGTCCTTTGGTACTTTGTTACAAGGCCCTTTAGTGCAACTTAAAAGGCCATACAAACCCTTGAAACATTGACTTTTCTTTCAATTCAACAGAGCAACAGCATCAAAATAGGATATACCGATTGCACTTCATTGACACGTTCACAGTTCTGGGAAAGATGAAGACAGGTGATTGACTTGAACCATGTCTATGTTAGAGACTAGACCTGCCTTTCAGCTTGTTGCTAAAATCTCCAAATGGACAATGAATCAATGACATACTAGGCCCTGGATCAGCCTAATGGAGTAAACCTACCTGATAACTCACGGGCTGCTAAATAATCACTGAGCCCATAAAACCAGAACAAATGTTCAGGGGCTCAGGGATTAATGGTTTACCCTTCGGAGGAAGATAAAAGACAAAGAAACGAGTAAAAGCTCTCTCAGATAGAGATGTACGCCACCTGTCTTAGAGCACGTTACGGAGCACACGACTTTGCAAAGCCAAAAAGGAAGAGTTTAGAAGTCAAACAGGCCCCTTGCAAATCCTTTTTCGTAATCATGCTATTGAAATTTTACTATAACTTTTAACATTAAGAATCATCCTTTCTAAAAGTTGAGGGACTATTTTGAACTTCTTTGCACACTGAATAGTTTTTTTTTTAATGTAATGTTGACAAAGGATGTCTTCATGATTTTTTTCGACTCAGGGTGGGGTGACATGCTCAATCATTTAGTCTGCTCTAAAATGCAGAAATTCAATCAGCAATAATTCAGAGAATAAATTTTTACATATCACTAAAGATGGTTCTTACCAGTGGTTCTTACCCGTGGTTCTCACCAATAGTTCTTACAGCCTTTGTCTTTTGCCCCATGGGAGTTGCTTTAACACTCATCAATGCCACATTTCTGGAGACAAATATCCCTTTTCATTATCACTACCCATTCCTAGTGCCCTGAAGGGATGGTGATAGTCATATGAGCCTTAGCTGCTATCCCTCATGGGGAATGCCCAGTTTAGAAGGAGAGAAATGTGTCTGAATCTCTAGGTTTTACACAGCAGCTATGGCTAAAAAGTGAAAGACAGAGCTTCCATTAAGGCTCTTCTATCCTTGTCTTCAACTCAGCCTTAACGCGACAGCGGAGGCCGGCCAACATTTTGTAAGAATTGAATTCAATGGTGCTTAAAACCAGACAACAAAACCATTACATGACTGCATTGACTCTGCTCAGTTGACCAAGCGTTGCACAAACAAAGAGCACCCATTTATCTATCCACCCCTGATCTCACAGGCTTTGGTATTTAAAACTAGAATACCAACTTCATAGGGAAAAGGGTCCAAGACCATTACCTTGATAGTATTGACTAATAAGATCCCTTAGAAGAGGCCAAGCCTCCAGGATCCAACTAAACCTTGCCTGTAGGAATACATTTTAGGAGTCATTGGCTTCTGAGTGGTAATATCGTTCAATCATGTTACATGGAAATGCTTTCCCTTTAACTTGAATTGAGAACCACCACAGTGAGACCTGAGGCTATCATGAGCCTATTAAAAGCACCATGCGAAGAGCAGAGGTGAACAAATGTCAATAAGAATGTCACCTTGTGGCATAAATGATCAAAAACAAATACAAACATTTATTTTGTATTAACTATGATATACAACGCTGTTGTATCTATTCAATTACTGGATTACGGCAAACCTAGAAGCTTGGTTGGATGAACAAGACAAAACCTTTTCCTCAGAGGTGTAGACTGTAAAAAAGAAAAAAAAACCTATGCTGAGATCAACAATGTTTTGTATCCTGCAAAGCTATTATTCAAAGGATTCTAAACAAAACTGTTCGGTCAACTGAAAGAATGCCGACTGTTTCTATGGAGACCTGCCCTGCTAAAAAAGAATCCACGGGGGACAGTTGGTGGTGCTGGGAAAACATCACCAGAAAATCAATCTATACTCAAGCTGAGCTGGTGGACTCGCTCTAGTGAGAATCTCTGAGAACGAATATCCAACCAATAGCATGGGGCAGTGAGTTGGTCTTTTTTTGCTAATGACTTATCTAGCTAGTGTTAATGAAATATGGATTTCACATGAAAAGATGAGTATTAACCAAGAGACCAAACTAGAAGCTTTTGGCTATGGGCCTTGGTTGGCAGCCATTTTGAACACACGTTTGTTTATAAACCTAACCCTGACCTTAACCTCACTGGAGACATCATCTAAATAAAAAAACACTTGTTGAAATACACTTGGTTGATAGATATAGTATATCACAATCTTTTTCAGTTATTCCATGGTTGAAGCAAGTACCTGAATCTGCAAAGGTGTGTGAAACTTTATTTTACACGTTATTTTTGTTGGTTGCCTGGGAACATGCTTCCTGTTATAACTTTTTGCGACAAAAGCTAAAACTTTTGAGTGAGCAACAATGACTATGACCGCATTTTCACAATCTTACATGATTTTTAAATTAGTCAAAACATATTGGAGTTCAGTAGTCCACTATCCCTTCCAGTAATATCAAATATTTTCACGTGTAACTAAATGACTAATAATCACTGTGGAGCCACTGTGAATATTCTGCACTCACGGCTTTGTGTCCAGCGTGCATATATCCGCTAATGATGACTGGAAGTCTTTGAAGTGAGCTGTAATGGTCCTAAAGTGTCATGGCCGACGGGCCACTAGTAGAGACCCACATGTGGCAGGCATCACAACATGACAGGGAGGCAGCAGACCAGACGACTCTTTCAAGCCTGGAGGCTGACTGCTGGCTTGATTATCCCCCGTGTCACAGCCTGTGTAAGCTAGCCATGCTCATTAGCCTCAAGTATGTGTGTCTGCGAGCTAACCCCAGTCAACACAAATGCATGCACGAGCATCCGCCTGCTGTGCCGGCTAGCTGGCTGCCCTCGAGGCTCGGTCCAAAAGTGTGTCAGTGAGAGTGACTGACAAATGACAAATGAAGTGATGTGGGGGCTGGGGTGGATATGTCCTAAAGTGACTGACAAAATCACTGACTACGATCATTACATTGGTAGACTGGATGGCTTTAAAATACCTTATTATTGGTAATCATGTAAACAACCATATTGCTGTAGCCACTGTTTCCATGCTATGGCACCTTTTCACTGTATTGCTGCTATTAAAATGTGAGAATTGTCGGTGAGGGGGGCAAAGCAAAATTTTCTGGCCCACTTCATACCGGCTCCACCCTGCCTCTACAGAGTTCCGTGATTAATGATTCATTATTGTTGCTTAACAATGCATTTTAATCAAAGTGCTGATGTGCCTGTATGTTTTCTTATGTTCCCTATGAATCCAAATCGAAGTGTCGCTCCAAAAGGGAATGAGCAAAACAGTCAATCGAACAGCCAACTAAAGCAAACAAAAAGAGGATGAAAGAGGAAGGAGGGAGGGTAAAACACATGGATACAGATCCCACAGAGTGCTGCAAACAACTGTCCATAGCTGCCCATTCATTCATCCCAAAAAATAGACCAACAAAAAACCCTGAGCAAACAAAGAATATGAAGCCGACCAGAAGAAACTGAAGAATTGCCAAACAAACATAAAGGCAGCAACAAAAACTTGAGTTTTTGAACAGCACAATTATAAGATTATGTGCTTTCATCAGCAGTAACTCTCCCCTGAAGTACTGGCCAGGAGGCCCACGCTACGCCCTCTGGCTAGGAGTTCCACCTTCCACTTAATGAGGTAGACTCAGCAGGGAGCAACCAAACCTGGTTGGGAAAGCAACCCCAAAATGGAGAGCTAGGGCTGAGTTAGGCTCACTGGCCAACGCCCACAATAGAATGAAGCAAACGCCTATTTGGAGGTGTCTGTCTTACAGGAAAAGGGTCAAAATTAGAAACACAAGATGCTCCACCATCATATGTTATTTAATGAACAAACGAAACCATCAGGTGGATGATGGGCGTCAGGGGAGGAGTGTATGGGAGGGATGTAGAGTGGCTGTAATGGAGATGGTGGAGGGAGCGGTCTGTCGATCGGTCGCTCTTCAAGCCTGGAATGTGAGAGGGGAGAGGCTGAGGCATGGGGTAGACACTGGACGAAACAAGACCACTACATGTCAGCCTCTGTGCTCTGCCGACAGTTGCTCCAGGAATCTCTATGGAGGGTCCAACCCATATCGAATGGCACATGGTCCCCCATTAGTGGTGGGAATAACTCGGTGCTCTGTCTGGGAACTGTGAGAGCACAAAGACAAGTCTCTGGGCCTCCTATTAGCTGATTTGGGTGGAAAATGAGGGCTGTCAAGCTCAGATATTTTAAACCGATCATGAGCTGGTAAACAAAATATTTACCAGCTGGGGAATAACTCCAGACAAACAAACCATTGACTAGATACAATTTACTGGCAAAATGTAGTATGGTGATATACAGTATATGTAAGATACTTGAGATGTTTAAGCTAATTGTTTTTTAAGTGTTTTGCACAGCTGCCCCTTGTTTAACAAAGGATTAGCTACATGCGCCGTGCCATATCTTAACAATGCTCAGCTCTTGCACATGAGGGCAGAGAAGTTTGTCAAAGTAACAACTAGCCTACTTGAAACCCCTCTGTATTGTATATCACTGTGCCAAACATGTTAATAAGAAAATAATGGGTCTGATTCTGCACAAAGGCAATCATTTTATGAAGGCTAGCTCCCTTGAACAGCACAGCCATGTTGAACCACACCATCTCTGTCGTCATAGGGGAAAATGAGCGTCTGGCTCCTCTACACATGAACGCCCAACACTCGCACAATCAGCGCACTGCCTAGCCGCTAGGACCGTTATCTCTCTGCTCCCTCCTATTTCCACAGTGCACGACATGCACACCGCAGCAATATGACATTCAGGATCCCCGTATGCGGCTTACTGTCACCCAGGAAACATGCGCAGCATGCATCAAATAGTATCCACATTAATCCCTCATATGAGAACCTTGATGAAAGCAAAAATCAATAAGTAATTACGCCTGGTGTTCATTATGACCACTCTGATCCATAATTATGCATACATTATTGTCAATGGGAATAACCAGCTAAAGAGATGTTAAATTTCACGCGGATACTCAGCTGTTTTGTTTATTATTAGGCCTATTATTGAGAGCCCTATACAGTAGGCTGCCAATAGCTTATCATGCGGCTTTGCCCTGGTAAAAGGATGATTCACCAGCACAGAGGCGCACAGGATGAATTTGTTAGTGGGCACAAAAGACAGTACAATAGTAGCCTATTGTTGTTGTTATTATTATTATTATTATTATTATTATTATTATTATTATTATTATAAGCCTATTATTACTAGCCTATTATTATGATGATTTTCATTATTATCGTTATTATTATCGGAAGTATTTCATGTTCAGTGTTGTGTGCAGCCTACAGCTACACAACAGCAAAAGAATGCCTTAACCGCAGTTGTCTGCAAAACATTTCTTTTAGCCTAATAGCCTACAAATGAATGATGACTAGTCTGCATTTCCCCATTCTGCAGGTGTGGCAACCAGCAAAAGCGAATACGTACATTTGGGGGCAAATACATCACATTATCAATACAAATATAGATCGGTTAAGAGTCAGAGAAGGGTTAGGCTACTTACTCCATGTTACACCAGTCCTTTCAACTCGTTCGTCTTCGACAGGAATTTGAATTGAGTTTTTTGGTCACTATCAGTAAAAGTCCTGCGGTTGCCCACTACCATTAATTTCAGTGTACGGATTCCCTCCCCTTCAGTCTGAGCGGTGAAATTGAGAAATCGGTGGTGTCCCTCCCCTGTGGCTGGATTTCACGGGGAGCGACCGCGCGTCCCACAGATCTGGCAACCCAAAATCCTTTTACTCGTTCGCGCAAGGGCAAGAAAATGCAGCTGTCTGTCTCAGCCAGTTCTGTGTTCTACACTTATCCCAGATTCTTGCGCTCTCAGGGAGTCTTTTGTTAACTTTATCAGCTGTGGTTAATAACCTGCTCAAAAGCGTGCAAGCATACCATGAAGCGAGATGGAAAGATACGCCCCCAAATGGAAGGGGATGGAGGAGAACGGGGTCTGTTTCAGCGGTCATATCAAGGAGTTGACAAGTTAGACGCTTCATGGACAAGTCCGTGTTCCTGCGCACAGCATTCCGAGCCTCGATATCTGTGAGATGAACCTTTTAGGCAGATAATAGAATTTGTCACTTGAGTAGCTTGGTGAGCTTTGGAAAACCTTTTTGGGGGTATATGTTACAAAACCGTCAACTCGATGTTGGTTTCATACATGCGTCACACAGGTGTGTGTGTGTGTGTGTGCGCGCGTGTGTGTGTGCGCGTGCGTGCGTGCGTGTGCGTGCGTGCGTGTGTGTGTGTGTTGTTGCTTTATGGTGGTGATACAACTATTTGGGCAACGCTGGACAAGTGGGTGTCTCAATACATTTGTACTGATTGCATGGCAACCTCTTATTGTCCAGATTCATTCTAATGTATATGTTTCCCTCTGTCACACTTAATTTCCTGTTGGCAAGCATATTGCCCTATCACGTTGCCCAAAAAGTTGCCCAGTGTATCACCATATTGATAATATACAGGGGAGACAGTCCCCAATCCCTCCCACAGAATCTTTCAAAACAGCCGTAGGCTTCCCAAACGTTTTCATGTCAAGGACCCCCAAATACATTCATCTTGTAACCCTCATCTGAAAACATTTTTGTTAGATCTGATTTAGGTCATAATTCCATAGCAGTCTATACTGTAGGTGAGGAGATAACAGTGGAGAGAATGAAACCTGTGATAAGAATAGTCACAGATTTTAAGATGAGTTAACTGTTGGTGAATGAAAAAGAAAAAAAGTGAAATTTAACAATTGCTAATAATGTGCTGACCTCCTGGAACCCCTTCAAGGACCACTGTGTACCCCACTTTGGGAACAACTGGGCTAGCCTACATCACTGACTGACCATACTAAAAGCTGATTTCCAACCCCCCACCTCTGACCCACTGCACCAGTGACACTGTTTTGGGGGGTGTAAGGCAAACACAGTAGCTGCAGCGATCAGTAAGTCGATAATTGAATATGTTCCAATGACCGTGTCCAAGTAGGTCATTTGTTATCACTGGTCAAACATGTCCACAGACCATGGGATCAGTTGATCTGGTGGCTGATTTCCTTACAGAAAAGGGATCATTTCACATGTGAAAGAAATGTGATTATCTTTCCTCTTCCACTCCACTCCATGTGTGTACATGATTTCATTATGGTATCATGTAATTGAAACTTGGAATCATGTGAAGCACATGTGGAGAACGCATCTGATATTCATGTGGCTTTTCTGCAAGGGGCTGGGTTGGAGACATTAAAGAGGTTAGCTTTCTTGTAATCGACTGCATACATCTCCTCCGGTTAACTGTGCTCCTATGTGCGTTTCTTTTTGCCCAAAAGATTAGACATGGATTTGGAGCAAGTCATTTTCATTTTAAAAAGCATCATCTGGTTTATTGTTCCTTAGTTTATCTGTCCCCATATTCCAGTTTCTAAATTGCCATCATCATGCTTTGTGTGGCTCATATATGGAAGCCTACATTATCGTGGCTGTGTGTAAGTGCCAGTGTGAAGCAGTGTGCAGTAGCCTATTTTCCTTGGCTACCGTGTCTACCAGACCTCTTAATGCAATAGAGTACTGCAGTGACCATCAATCACCCGGACCTGACAGTAAAGAGATGTCCCTGTTTCTGAGCAGAGGTTGCCATCTGTTGGACCATAGTAGAACTATCATTTCTGGTGATAAAGGGAAATCATTTACCCAGTTGCAGAGTTACCTTTCAATCACATGTTATGTGATGTGTGTTGCAAAGATGTAGAGGACCAACATGTTTTTAATTAGAATTATTTAATCATTTCTGTCCTTCTAGAAATTGAGAAAAGCCCTCTTAATCACAAGGTTTTCACATGACTGCGGCATATGCGTAAGAAAATAGCAAAATCGAGGACTTGGGAGATAATTTTATTATGTACATTGAATACATATATTAAGCAATGTGAGGCCTGGCCTATATTTATAATTTTATACAAAATAAAGAACTTTGTGTGAGTAAAAAAGAAAGAAAAAATAAGCAAAAATGAAAATGTTTTATATCACTGATACCTTCTGCGGTTTTGTGTGTGTGTGTGTGTGTGTGTGTGTGAGTGTGTGTGTGTGTCACATTGTCCAGTCCAAGTCTCTGTTTGGCTCTTGCCGCTGAACCGTTTGCAGAGCCAAGTTATCTGGTTTCTAGTTTTCAGACAGACTTGATTATGTCCACAATGTATTTTAGTTCTTGGCTGGCCACTGTCATAACATATACGAATTCTTAAACTAAGAAGCATTCCCCTTAAGTGTTTTCTATGCTGTAGATACTGTATATGGTTTCATGGTTTTTACATCTATTTTAGTTTTGTGTATATAAAATGGGAGGAACAAGGTAAAAAAAAAGAAAAAAAAGATGAAACTAAGAAGTTTAAAAGTTTCAGGTGTATTTGTTTATGTCTGCTATGAGTCAATCAAAACAATAGTTTCATTTGTAGTTGGCCAGTCTCAGTGCAAGAGCATGCCCTCCTGTCCAGAGAGATTAGTACCATAGATGGCTGATAGGTTCAGGAAATCAGTGTGGGTAAAAGCTGCCAGCAGCCAAGAACAACAAAAACCTCCTAAATCAAGAGAGCTGGTGTCATGTTCTGCCCAGGATCAACCTAATGGTCCCGTGTTTATGAAATTAAGAAAAATGAAGCACATTTCCACCTCTGATTTAGAATAGCAGTCTGCTGTGAGACAAGCAGGGAGAAAAGGCAGATATATTGTGGAGGGGAGGTGCATCTTTCCTGAAGTAAATCAATAGAGATAACTATTTCTTCAACAGCATTGCTGTGGTCAGTTTCTAGATTTTATACAGAGATGGAGTAAAGTTGCCATCCCCATCTTAAAAGGTAAATGTTAGTTCGTTTGCGTTCTTCTGCTTTCTTATTTACTGATTCTTGTGTCTTTCTGTGATTCAACTTTCTTATAACACTGCCATCAACATGGTGACAACTCAGTAAAGTACAGAGTTGAGTCAGTCAGAATCATTATGTTTCATGATTTTTTTTCTAGGTTTTGTCTTTGTGGGAATATTCTTTTTTTTGTGTGCAGTTGTGTAGACACGACTGATCTATTTTTCTACCTTAGATATGACCTCAGCCAGCAGTCTCCTGTCTGAGGAGCAGTTCCTGTGTTCTATCTGTCTAGATGAGATGGAACGGAGAGACTCCGCCTGTCTCTATTTCATGTGGACACAACGTCTTCCCTAAAGCCTGTATCACTGATTTACTGGGACAGCAGTGACTGGTGTCAGTGTCAGTGTGCAAGGAGAAGTGCTGCGGAAGACCTGAGCTTTCAACTGCTTTATCTCTGAGATGACGGATCAGTTCAGGAAGTCAGTACAGGGAGAAGCTGCCAGCAGCTAAGCATGACGAAACCCTGCCAAACCAGAAGAGATGGTGCTATGTCACAGCTGCACTGGGATTAAGTGTGAGGCCTTGAAGTCCTGCCTGGTGGGCCTGACTTCTCAAAGGCTGATTTGCATGCTTGACAACTGTCGCTTGACAGAAATGACACATCTTTGACATTTCTCTTTCACGTCGTGCACCTCCAGAATGTTGTGGAAGGACCTTGTCATATTGTTACAGTGTGATTGGATTAAATGCATGGATATACTTGTGGATTCAATTTGGTTTTGGCTGTAGGACATGTTCATACATGGAGGGGACAGGGGAAATATTGGCAGAGCAGATTAACCTGGAGCCTCATCAGAGAGTCGAAACTTTGAAAAAACACCAGCTGATTGATCCCGCAGGAAATCCACAGGACAGGATGTGTGAGAAGATGTGTATTATGTGCTCACAAACAAACCACAGGAGTCATGATACAGTCCCTTCAGAGTATGGAGAGAGAAAGAAGCAGGTGGTGGAGAAAAAGAGAGAAGTACAGAAGATGATCCAAAAGCAAGTGCACAAAGTTCAGGAGATCAAACACTCAGCAGAACTCAACAAGACAAACAGAGAAAGAGACAGCAGACGCCATCGAAAGACGGGGCGGCTGTGGCTCAGGAGGGAGAGCAGTTGTCTGGTAATCTGAAGGTTCCTGGTTCAATCCCATCTCCTCCTGGCAGCAAGTTGAAGTGTCCTTGAGCAAGACACTGAACCCCTAACTGTTCCCTACAAGCAGATTGGCACCTTGCATGGTTGCCTCTGCTGTGTGTGTGTGTGTGTGTGTGTGTGTGTGTGTGTGTGTGTGTGTGTGTGTGTGTGTGTGTGTGTGAGAGAGAGACAGAGAGGATTGGGGGAGTGGAG
>OMKL01048300.1:0-22179 GCA_900302295.1 Parasudis fraserbrunneri
ACCACCCCTCCCACTAGCACTTGCACACAGATGGTAGCTAGCAAGCCAGACAGCTATATCATCTCCATTCAAACATCATGTTGAGCACAAAGTCAGCTTTGCATTGGCAGCAACTACACTCATAGATTTTGTAGTAGAATTTTCAGTGCTGTTTGATGCATTTCTGAAACTTAATATGTTTGCCATGGTTCTTCCACCACTTACTCTCTGGTCATAATTTTGTAAAGGGTATGGATCAATAGTGTATCTTCAATCAACATATAAAAGTAATGTACATTTTGTGAAAAGGGCCAAAGTCCCCTTTTTAAAGACCTATTCTGTAATCCAAATAGAAGCAGCCCTGCCCAAAAAAAAAACCGTTTCCCTCCTCTTGAATATACTGGCTGTTGATACCTTTACTATATGTGATGTTAAACTTGTATTTGTCTTTTTGACATGAGACATTAGAAAGTTGTGGAAAGACTGCTTTCCATCAATGGTATTGTTAAGTAATCATAATTGAGACACCCTCTTAATTCACGATAACAGATTAATCAATTTGCGATTGTGGTTTCAATATTTCAAAGTGAATGCAGCATTAAACATGCTCGAGACAGATAGAGGTGTTGACTTTTGCTATTAATACTGATTCTGTCAACTGAGTATACATCATGTCTAATTGATGCAGTAGTTTGTAGATTTCTTTGTAATAAAACAGCTGTGTTGCTTTAGAGATCTAGGTTCAGAGGCATGCTTCACTGCTCTTCTACCTGCTTACTGTAGTCATCCTCCACACCTTAGTTTCAATCTGTGATTCTATCTGGAATGGCAAGAGGGCCATTTAGCCAGTTTTGAGAATCTATTCCAGATTGAATATATGAACTAAACGGTAACATGGCCATATTTCAGGACTAGTAATTAGGCTAATCTCTCAGTCTTCCCCTCTGACTGACCTTGACACAAATCATTGTCCTGAATAATTTCCCTCAGCCAATTACTTAATTCAATGTGTTTTTTGTGATTTATTTATTTTTAAAAATGTTTTTTGTTTTTTGTTTTTTTAAAGTAGGTGATACCTTGTTAATGATAATGTAATAGTAATGATTGGGATTTCAGTTGCAATGATTGATGGCAATAACTTGTACCTAGAAAGCATTTGTTTCATCTCTACTGTCTATCCCCAAAATAAGTGTTAATCAGTCAATTGAATTGTCCTTATTTGAGAGATTGAGAGATTCTTTCCAAAAATCATTCATACTTTCAAACCATATTCATTTATGTGTTTTCAGCTACAGCTTCAGCTAGTTTGAAAAGGCCTCCAGACGCCTAGCTTGTTTCTCATTCTGTAAATGAATATTTGAAACTGGACAATAGGCAGGTTCCCATTTGTGATCTGCCTTGATGATGGTTAATATTCTGCATTGTTCTTTGGAATAATCCAAGTTTGCGATCTGCTGAGATCTTGTATAAAGATTTTGGCGAAAATTCAAGCTCAACTTGTTGATCTATCATGCATCATGTAAATCTTCCATGCTATAATAATGATGTCCTACTTTTAACGTGCTGACTCCAGAGTTGGTGCTGCTTCGTAATTTGGGGTCTCTCTCCGTGTTGATTCCTTTGTCACGTTCCCTTTATGCAATTTCCTCTTCTGCCAACCAGTTAGCTTTTTTTATTTTAAGTGTTCAGCAGCATACTGAACAATCAATAGCAGTATGCCTTATTTTTTGAGCTGTTCCAAACCATTTGATCTGCCTTATGCTGATGCTAAAGTCTGCTGTGGTTAGGATCTCATCCTTCCTGCCAGCTGTTGATTTGTTATGATGTAATGATGAATAATGCTACTAACATTAGACAAGATATTACCCTACCTCTTTTTTCTATCATATATCAATATAACGTTAGGGTTGGCAGACACTAATGGTATGTATAATTCTATTTTGTAAATACATTTTTGAAGGAAAAAAAATTATTTGCTTTTAGCCAATGTCTGCGCGATTTCTTTTCTTTTTTTAGTTTTACAAAATTATGTTTTGTATGTCAAAAATAAACCTTATTGCTTATGACATAGCCTATGCCTACTGGTGTGAACTCAGCCCATTTACTTTGTATTCAAATCATAGCTAAATCATTTAAAATCATAGTTATTCTCACATAGCCTACTTGGTCTTCTAATTTGGACAGCATTGTCTTTTGAGAAAGACGTAAGAGCCTTGTTAAAATGTTTTGATGGTCTCCAGGAAGATACATGCCTCTGATTAAGTTTTATATTATCCAGGACCAAGTGCTGGTCTCTGAACAGTTTACCTCACTGGTCAGCAAGGTTGGGAAGGTTACTTTTATATGTATTCCATTACAGATGACTGATTACCTGCTTAAAATTGTAATTAATAACATAACCAATTGGATTACTCCAACACATTAATGTATTGATTACATTTGATTATACTGTAGGATTATTTGGCATGAAAAGAAGGAAAAGATATGTTGTTTTTTTGTTTTTTTTAAAGTATCATGGTATTTCCATCATTTTTTGGAAATGGAAACGATGATGGAAATACCATGATATTACCACCTGTATCATGGTTTAAATTAGATTATACCATGGTAAATTATTTATACAATGGCCGGTACCATGGTAAACCTGAAATTACCATCATACTACCATGATACTTTTTCGTAAGGGAATTTATTCCAAACTACAGACTGTTTGAATGTTATCAACACATTTTTTCAAGTAGCGTGATTCCATATCTCTAGCCCTATTTCCTACTTACCGATGATGTTGTTGATCAGTGGAGTCCTTTCTCAGCACTATCCATGCTGTTCCTCTTACTAGAAAACAAATGCAAAGTCAGTGGGGCCACCTCCAATCTGTACAAGCCATGAAATAAACACTAAAACCAACTCCACCGTGCACCCATAGGCCCATTTAATTTGACTGCATTGAAATGATAGGCCTCTGGTAGTCCTACACAAACTTATTAACACACACACACACACACACACACTTGGAAGCATAGATCAGAACTCATTCACTTTAACCGGCTGACTATAGCTTAGGGTTTATATCTAACTAACAGCTGCCTGTAGGGGGGAGGGGGTTGTACTTGGTAAGGCACTTATTGTTAATAAAGATTATTGTTGACTACTATAGTGATACTTTTATCACATAGCCTACTGCTTATTGTATATCTTGGTCATGGTCTGATATTCTTCCCTGTTTATCATACATTTTGATCCTCTCTTTTCCATGTTTGCTGATATGCTTTTATGTCAGACCAAGAGTAAGGATAGCTGACACCCTGGTGTAGGCCTAACGTTAATAGGAATCCTAATAAATAAAAAATCTCAACCAGAGAAACCATGTGACACGGCTGTCAGCAGAGAATCGAGAGTCGGGAATTGTGTCATGGATCTCCCAACTTCCTTAGGAAATGCTGATTTAGATGGAGAGGCGGAGTTTTGGGACTGGACTGTGCTACCTCGGGTAACTCGAAAAGAATTAAGATTATCAACAAGGAACTAACGGGTAAAGATAAGTGGGCTAGAATAAAGGTGAGCTGCTGATCGGTTCGTTTTATTTATTTATTAAACACGGTCATTTGCTGAAAGGCAAGCGCGCAATTTGCGTAAATAATGTGAAAAATAAGAGTTAACTTCTCCTGTAATCGCTGTCTGAAGTAGCCTATTCATCTTTAGACGACACTGAAAATAGCTTTTTGGACAGAAATAAAGTGCGTGTCGTAATCACGAGTTCAAACTTCGATCTCTGAGCGCAAACACACGCACGATTGTTGTCGGGCAGTGATGATCATCGAAGGGCCAACACCGCCGACTGTTCTTGAATGACATTACTGTGTAGGCTTATGTCCGCTATTCCAAACAATTGTGGGCCAACAATTTGGACATAGCCAGGCAAATATAACAGACTGTCTCCCAGCACAAATATGTTTGGAAAAGGTCTACATTTTATTGATAGCCTACCATTACTTCCCAAAAGTTAAACTGATTTGTCAATCTCAACTTTTGTCTCATTGACACCAGCCATGTTCCAGAGGAATCAGTGGAGGAAGAGAAAATGCTGACGTGATAGAAAAACTAAACGAATTGTCTTGAAATGTTTACCTCTGATCAGATTCTCATTAGTGTTGTTGCATGGCCTATTCCAAATATTGACCTGCATCAAAATGCTGTCTGTGTTCACATTGAAATTCAATGCTCATGTCATATGTGCTCATCTCTTGTAATGGAGCATTTGCTAAGGGCCAGGCAGGGCACAGCATGTGTCTGAGTTCTCTCTTGGCATCTGATAAAATTACACCTGACAAGAACTGTTCACAAGGGAAAGAGGGAGCTATAGCGTTTCATCATTTCTGTTAGGAGAATGTCCACTACCTCATTCCAAACCAAACTGGAATGTGCTACCTTTCCCCATGGATGTAGTTGTGGTCTTGAAATGCTCTTTGAAAAGGAGATGGTCACACTATTCTGTCTGTCATCATGAGTCAGTGGGTTTGGTTTGTTAACACAAGTGTTGTAAATCTAAAATGGAGAAGTCAACTCAGATTGTACAACACATGAAGAAATACTGAAACACCAAATCATTTTGAATTGCAGAGCTGACTGGAACATACAAGGCAGAAGACAGCACTGCAGGTAAGGTGCCACATATTTAGAGGATGTCACTTCACAATTACAACATAGTTTTTAGAATGCATATATAATATGTATCTTCTTATTCGCCTCGAGGATGTCCTTGATTATCAGTCAAGTTTGTTTTCATCACAAAGAATCTGCTTTTACAGTGTCAGCTATAACCTGGTTTGTTCCTGGCTATTATTCTCACATAGCTGAAAACTTGCTATATATTACTGTTTGCTCTGGAAGGAAACTCATGTGTCCTCTTACTGCACAACAAATGTGATGAGTGTGACTGTATTTCAGGTTAGTTACTGTAAGCTCAGGGGCTGGTGGGACGTGTCCCACCCTTTCTAGAGCCGTGCACTATGGCTCATTACCTGAGGTATTTCACCACTGTGGGCGATGAGCACCCAGGGAAGTGGGAAGATGAAGAACTCCAAGAGGCCAGTGAGGAGCTGGGGCCGGCCACAGGCCAGTATCCATTACAGCTCACCTTCAGGGATTCCCTGCGAAGACTCTACAGCTCAAATCGATTCCAGGTAATCCTCAATACAATAGGTGTCCCTCCCTTCATGGGTTATTATGACAGAGGGTTAAACAAAATTTCATTCTGAAAACAAATACAATATGCAGGTTTAATTTTATGATTTCTCCTGGGCACTACTTTGATGTGACTCATATGGGTGTATAACTCACAGGAAGCCCTGCATGTACTGCAGTAATGCCTCATGCTGTATCACAAAATATAATTTTGAAACAAACAATCTGAAATGTACCGTTCTGTTGCCTCATTGGTGATACAGCACATTGTGCTCTTGAGCGCCCTCTTGTGCCGACCTGTATTACAAGCAATAAGCACTGTGCTGCTTGGGGCCCTCATCAATAGGAAAAGGGAGGGAAAAATTGTTTAAATGGATACATGGATCAAGAAATTTATAATAGTCTTCATTTGTTAATACAAGAGAGTTGGGTGGCAGTGTTAATTTCGTCAACGAAAACTATGACGAAAAATGTTCATCAACGACCTTTCTTTTCATGACGAAAACAAGATAACTAAATAAATAAAATGACCCATTGTAAACAAAAACTTTGACTAAATGTATTACCATTTTCGTTAACGATTAAAAACGAAACGATAATGTCAAATATTTAACGAAAGCACAAATGATTTGGCTGATATATATTTTTTTATCCAATGACCTGCATGCACTCACTTTGCAAATTCTGCACAATAATGCATAGCATGCTTATGATTGGTTAAGCCATGGGTTGATCTAATGAGATGTCACCCAAGCTGTGCGCGTTCGGAGACGAGAGCTCTGCGATGCGTATTGCACACAGAGACATGCCTCAACACAAACAATAAGTGCCATCGTCCACATAAAAGAATGTATTTAGTATATATAGAACACATTGAGAATGATCAAACATCTAGATAGACTGATTACAGTATGTTTACAGAATCCACGCATTGCCCAGAGCGTTTCCATTTGCTTTATGGCAAACAATCCTGGTGGTTAATAGTTTAAAATAATTTCACTAGTGAAACTGATCTTGACGTTCAATCAGCTGCTGTTATTTATTCAGGCAACAGTCATTTTGAAGAAGCATGAGTGGATAGAACAGCGCTTCATGTGGGCTTTATGCGCGACGAACTATTCATTCCAAGCACTTTATTCCAACTCCAAAATCCAAATTGACTACAAAATGAGGAAAATGCATTTGACTAAAATGAGACTAAAACTTTTATAGATTTCGTCAGCTAAAACAAGACTAAAACGAACAATAATCAAATTACTAAAATGTGACTAAAACTAACATGCATTTTAATCGAAAGACTAAGACTAAAACTAAATCTAAAGCAGCTGCCAAAATTAACACTGTTGGGTGGAAATAAAGCAAGGGGAGCCCCAAAATGAATTCCAGCTTAGGGCCTGTAAAAGGCAAGAGAAATCTCTAGTTGTATTATGTGATTATGTGGCTCTGTGTGACTCCTTCTGAGATTCTGTGGATCTGCAACTGATTTTCTTTGACTCTGACGTCAGGTGGCAGTTGTGTGTTTGGTTATCCTGGATGCCATCTTTGTTCTGGCTGAGCTCCTGATAGACCTGTCAATCATCAAGTTGGAGCATGGCCACATCGCCCCTCAGGTGAGATGAAGAGCTGTGCTCTCTCGGTGTTACAACAAGAACTCTGAAGGCAGAGTTTGATGTTAGATTGGTTGAAATAAGCACACCTGATTGACTGCTGAAAACTTTCAAGTTGACCATGAGAGCCTACTTCTGTGAATCTCTGATATATCAAGTCCTTTTCCAGGTGTTCCACTACCTGAGTCTGGCCCTCCTCACCTTCTTCATGATGGAGCTGGCTGGGAAGCTCTTTGCCTACCGTCTTGAGTTCTTCCAACATAAGTTTGAAGTGTTTGATGGCGTGGTAGTGGTGGTGTCCTTCATCTTAGACATCGTCTTCATCTCCAACGAGGACGCCTTTGACGGCATGGGCCTGCTCATCCTCCTGCGACTCTGGAGAGTAGCCAGGATTCTCAATGGTAAGAGCAAGAAAGTCTGTTGGTGAAAGCATAGCTGTAGCACAGACACTGAGTTTTGCAATAAAAGCCCTTAGGTTATAGAGAACATATTGGTAAATCTGCCATGACCACAAATAAGGAAACAGAGAAGCAGAACGTGTTGAGAGGTTAAAGGAAAAATCAACCAATGTAAAATGTAACTTTACCAATGTAATGTAAAGTGGGAAAGAGTTTGCCACTTGATGAGGTCCTGCTGAATGCACCATAAGGCTAAACGTTAAAAAAATGTTGAACTCTACGATGTTGTCAACTGGAGGCAAAAAGGTTGAGAACCACTGCTCTACGATATGTAACTGCTGTCTGTGAATCTATCCCAGGTATCCTGGTGTCAGTGAAGACCCGTGCTGACCAGAAAGTCCACAAACTGAAGGACAGCTACGACCACCTCGTCCAAAGAGTCACTGAACTGCAAGAGCGCAGCGATAAGTTGGTGAGTCCACAACAATTCTTTAAAACCAACTATGTGGAGTTCAAAATCAAGGCTCATTGGCTGTAACGGAGATCGTGGCTAACTTCTCCACCTGACCTAGTGGCCCCTCTTCAATCATAACAATGTAATGTCTCCCAGAAGCTGACTTGCTTTATTTTTCTTTTCTTTCTTTCATTCTTCACCTCTGCTGGTAGCTAATGTATGAGTGCTCCTGTGAAAATGGTTGTGAGGGTAATCTCATCACTACACCAGTGTGAAGCACATAATGCACAGCTGTTCTCATTACACATTACACAAGTCAATCTAGTTACTTAGCTGTCAGAGGTGGATGAGGTTGCTATGTACTGTAAGCTGAAAGGGACTGTCTGTATAGTACATTGTAGGCTTAAAGCAAATGTTTGGTCCAATGTGACATAAGTGAGAGCTTGCATTTATAGTGTTCGAATAGCTGCACTGAAACCAGTAAAGGATCTAAACGAAATCAAAGAGGAAACGAGCATTTCTATAACTGACCTATCTCAAACTCCGCTTTGTCAGAGGAAAGCAACCGTTGTGATTGGAGGATCAAGAAAAGATCGCAGTTTGAGATAGGTCAATTCCCCCATACTACCCACCCCCAACACCATGAATTGTGAGACATGGGTGAAAATGAATCAGATTTGTGTTGGTGCCGTGTGAATCCAGTATGAATCCAAATACATTCTTTTAGTTAGTTAGTAGATGAGTATTTCAAAAGACTGAAATGTCCTAGAATACAAAATGAGTGCCCTGCAAGCTTGGGTGAGATCCTTTCCCCCCTATACCTGCACCCCAGTGGGGACATTATCAACAGGATGCTTGATTAACCCCTATCTCTATCTTTTTCTCCTAGGAACAGGAAAACGGTAAACTTCGTGCCCTCCTGCAACAGCACGCCATTGAGTTCTAATTCTGGATGTTGAAAGTTAAGCTAATGTTGACTGTGTATTAGGACATGTCATGAGCTCATGCACTTATCTTATCACTTTCCTCAAGTGTGAACTATGACCCCAGCCCCCTCCCAAAAAGATTTCAATGTTACGTTACTTTTCCAAGGATAATCCACAACGGTGCCTACTATATAGAAACATTTCCATCACCAATATTTTTCAGTGTTTTTTTCTATTAGAATATGACCATTTTTTACAGAGCTTAGCTGATTTGGCTGGCTGTAACAAACTAATGGCTTAAAACACTTTAGTAGTATACATATGTAGCCTGAAAATTGGTTAATTATCACTTCAAAGATACCTAGATCTACTGCACCAGCAGTCTAGTTTGGCAATGAACATTTGGCTTGTTGCAAAGGAAATTGATAGGCAACATGATAACATTTCCATGACTTTCCCCAAACATTTTGGGATATTGATCAATTACCAGAGATTTTCAAGGCTGTAAAATGTCAAATTCCATGACCTTTACATGTTTTCTATGGCCACAGGACCTCTGTGTAGGTTCTGCATAATCGCAAACATTCAGATGATTGATTTGATTTTCAGTTCTATGTTTTTCTTTCAACATGGACATGAATTTTGTGCCACTGTATGTTGCCTATGACCATCAGCTAACTATGGCTGCGTTTCTTCTAAGGCCATTGTCTTCTGTAATGCTGTATGGTATTTTGTATCATATGCTCATTATGATATTTCCATACGTAGAAATGTATTTCTATGCCCATTCCTTTGACTAATGGTTTGTACATAAAATGAAATTCTATTTGTCTTGCTTGAATACTATTGTATTGTATGACATGCAAACTGTAAAGAATCAGATTATTAAAAAATGTGAATTTATTTTTTTAATCTAAAAAAAATCTTTTTTTTTTCTTCTTTAAAATATTCTCTGTACAATATTAACACTATATACAATAACTTTGATGGAAAACACAAATGCCGCATAATAAAGAAACATCAGTTGTTGTCAGTCTGTAATGGAAAATGTTGCGTTGAACTTCCCCACACTTCCTCCCTCAGACGAAAGGGAAGAAGAAGTCAAAGGGCAGTTTGGCGTCGACCGTGGGTGAGACCCTGAAGCCAGGTTGAGCAGCCGCTGATACAGGGACAAAGGCCACTGAGCTTGTGACCGAAATGACACCGCTGCCTCCTGAGAGCGAGTCCTGTGGGAAAACAACTCACTTAAGCAGTGCACAGAGGTGCTGAAGTCCTTCTTCACACACAATTTTTCTTTGAACTTGAGTATGGGGTTGGAATAGTATGACAATCACGCAGTGTTTCAGTTTTAATGAAGCATTGTTTCTTTGTGGAGTGCCAGGAAAGGAGAGTTTGATTGTTACCAAGTTGCTGGTGTTGCTGTTGATTACTTCTTTGATGCTCACGATCTGGGCTTGGGGATTCACCAAGGATCCATATTTGGTCCATTGAATTTCTAAGTGAAGCGACAGTGGGATGTTGCAACTCAATGCTTCCTGGAAAGCCAAAATAATAGTAAGAAAAAAAGAACATGTTAGATCCTAATCACACTTAACAAAGCTTTGCCAATTTTGACAAAATGGTCCCCCTGAGGATCTAAACTTATTTTAAATCTCAATACCCAGTGAGCTTGTATAGGTGGAAGACCTCTTAAGAGCAGGCCAACTGTTAAACGATACCTCCGGCTACTTTCAACCCAGACCCTATTGGTCTATAATCTGGCATCATATCACTCAACTGGACCATGTATGAGCGATGTGGGAGCCATGTGGGAGCTCAATGCTGCTCTCCTGGCTGCAATTCTATCTTAACAGGCAATTGTGCAACAATAAAACATTTTCTCAAATTTTATTTTTCACCCTGAAATAACTCTAACAGGACATATTAGGTGTTTTTGATAGCATTCTTCATCTGTTGTGTGGGGGGCCCATTACATTAAATTGCACCAGGGAGACTTGCAGCCAACTTGGGCACCAAGAGAAACACAGCTCACTCATTCTGTGGTTCAGCTGAGGATATTCACCTAGATGCTAGATGATAGTAAAATAAGTTCTGGGTTGAAAATAAACACACTTACCCTTAAATAGGCTACGTTCGCATTACAGGCCTTAATACTCATTTCTGATTTTTTGCTTACATCTTATCTTTTTACCTTGACGATTCACATTCATGTTTTCATGTGACCCATATCTAACAATCGGTGTGAACAGATCGCTGCCCTGAAAGGCCCCACATACACACATACACAACAAATAACATAATGTGCATAATCTGCATGGGCGCATGAACGACAACAAGCGCTCCTCTTGGATTATTTGCTGTGGAGGTTGGATGACAGTTTGTAAACTGTTGAGGATGAGGATGAGAAGAAGGCTCCAGTTGTTGATGTTGTTGTTGTTGTTGCTGACCTCCCATTTGTTTTAGTGAGCCGCTGCGGACAGTGAGTGTTGACGACAGTGATCTGCACCAGTGAGGTATGACGTAAAAAAAACCCACATGAATTCTGAACTGCGGTTCTGACCAGGGATCAGATGCATATCAGATCTAGGACCACACATGAGAGTGGCCCATATCTGATTTGAAAAGATCAGATGTTTGTGTTCACACTACCCAGAATAAATCTGATCTGTGTCCCATGTAGGCAAAGAAAAAAATCGGATTTGTTAGCACCTCCTTGGCTTATTTCTTCTCTGAGTGAAATAAATGCTCTGTTATGAGCCATGCTCACCCCAGGTTTGGAGTTGTTCCTAATGGGGACCCAGTCCAACGGATTCTGTGGTTGGGACGTTCCAAAGGAGGCCACATACTGGGGATAGTTCTGTCCCTTCAGAACCCCCAGAAGCACCTGTGAAACCAAGGAGCAGTTGACAGCATCCTCCAGTCTGCAGAGACAAAAACCCCACACCATTTAGTCACTCAGTACTTTAATTATAGTAACTATAGTAACAACAACAATAATAAGCGCTCCAGCGCATCATAGGTGCTTGGAAGAATGTGCAGCTGTGGAGTATGTGGATGACAAATCTGGCATCGCAGCTTGGTTAAAACGGGCATGCACACACCAATCAACCCACCAAACAAACCCACACGGTGCAGCAGTTACACAGGAGTTCTTTCTGAGCACCTCATTATACCATTTCTCCAGGCCTAAACAAAAAATGAGACAAGAGATGTAATATGCCAAACGAAGAGACCTCTCACCTTAGTGTGCAGCCAGCAGCCGTGTCCAGACCGAACAGAATCGGTGAGCGCTGATGGGGCCCACGGAGACAGTCTTGCAGCATGGCGCCTTGCAGAATGGTCAGTGTTCCTTTTGGGTCGGCACTTTGAATGATCCCAGTGAAGAAAGCTGTTAAGGATATGAACTAAACGTGTGCCAAATTGTAGCAGACCAATTCAAAATTACTATAGCTCGCTCCAAGGGCTTGTCTACTGATGACCTCTCTTTATGGTGTCAGTGCTGCTTTCTTGTTTTGAATGGGGAAGGCACATCGCTGTGTATGGAGCACAGATGCCGGGTGCTGAGAGCTTATTAAAACCATCCAAATTGTCAACAGAAACGCGCACCTGTGCTACAACCACAGATCCCCATAGCAACAGCGGGAACCACAAGTGACGCCTTCCCTCGCAGCTACCCAGAAGCAAGGTTGTTGTTGGAGCCACATGTGAACTCTGCTAAAATCTTACCCTGAGGATAGAGGTGTAAAAGCCATAACGATGTTTTAGAGCTAAAATAACAGCCCTGCTTACTGTCAGATCCTCTGGCCAGTAAAGGATATTCTGCTGTTCTTGATCCAGCCACTAGAGGGAGGCCCACTACGTAACCAGGATTCCCACTGTAGTGGACCAACACCTCTTCAGCATTATCCTGTTAAAAGAGATATCATAAGAGATTATTGGGATGTATAGGTTGTATGTGTTCCTTATTGTGAACGACACTGTAGGTTTGCACAAGACTATAATCATGGATGCGTTTAGGTAATCATTTCATTTTGAACTTTCAGAGCTATAATAGTCGGATTTTACTGTGTTTTTTTCACCGGGTGGGTAGGTAAATTAGGTCGGTCACTCACTCACTCATCGTTAACCACTCTGCCCTTGGTGGTGGCTCACAGGCATGGCTCTTTGAGCAAGACCAGTTCAATCTATATCAGAATGTTTCGCATCTACGACACCGCATCCTTGGTTGTTGTTGTTGTTTCAGCAGTGAACACTCAATGCACGCCTCAGGATATTTATACCAGAAGTCGTCATTGAGTGTTTGCTTGAGCATGTTTAAAGTGTTAAACTGGAAGAGCTGACAATTTTGGGGCAATGACCTTGCTAAGAATGATGCCAGAAAGGTAAGCACAAACAGTAGCTTGACTCAAGTTTGAGTGGCACTCACTCAGTACTTCATTCATAAAGCCTGTTTGTTACAGCACAGTACCTGGACAAATGTGATGGTAAACTCCTGTTCCATGGGTAGTGTGTCTCCATGGACAGCTCCAAGCACCAGAGACGCAGTCACATTCACTATTTCACCAGCCTGGTTGTACCTAACAACATAGTCAACCTGAAACAACAAAAATGTGGGATTTGTGCAGCAGACAATCCTAGAAATGTTTTAGATACTGTGAAATAAAAACACCACCACTCCAATCCATAAAAACATAAAGCAAACGTCCCCATCCCCCCCTTACCATCCATAAAATAGTCACCTTTTAGCTATATCCCAAATAGTTAGAGACAACTCACTGAAAAATCAATTGGGAGTCAGTCAAGTGACTTGAAGACCTCACCTGCAGCACCACATTAGCACACACAGCTGGGCTCAGGAGAACTGGGTCAAGGGTTTCACCACTGCTGACATTCACCTGTGTCTGAGCACCTTCCAAAGCCTGCTGGACAACTGATGTCATCTCCACAGCCACAACCTCCAACAGGCAAAGGCACAGTCACTCACTCAGTCAGTCAGTCAATATTAATCAGTTTCTACACCTGCAAAATGTATGTGAACATCACGCCATTTGAGAATTTGAACGTCCCATCCTATGAACTACTAATAACCGAACAATAAATAATTTTTATTGCACTATATCACTGTATGATAAAGATAACCACCTCTCAGCCAGGAAAGACAACAATTCAGCCAATAATCTGGTTATTTTCATTGGCAGAAGTGCATTATCTTGCTTTGCACACCTTGACCATTACATATGTTGCTATTAAGCCATAAAAGTTCAATATTTGACTCCCCTCCCTCTTCTAAACGGTGTGTATAATGCTATTGATTGCTCTCATTAGGCTATTCAAAAGCCAAAACATACTGAACACAAAAGATTACTTACTGCAGCATTTTTTTTCTTCCCCTGTGAAGTAAACAAGACTGTTTCAGAAAATGTTACATATTAACTCTAAAAAGTAATTCTTAATTAGTTTCTGTGAGACAAACTTCCTCAATATTTACATAGATTTACACATTTCTTTCTACAAACATAACAAGCAATCTTTGCCGCTCATCAAGTGCCCATCAAGTGTGATCAATTTGATCACACTTGATCACACTTGAAAAGAAAGTTGTTTGCTTTGCAAACCACTAGTAGGGGAAGCCCATTTGTAGAAATAGGTAGCTGTTAATCATGAGAGCAACCTGGGCATGTAAACTAACAGACTAAAGAGGGGACTCACAGAGAGGAGCTGTATGCCAGTGTACGTGTTGATGTTGAGGGCAGGCAGAGAGGTACAGTCCCTGTCCAGGACCAGGCTCCGAGTACAGCGGCTACTCTGCTGTTTCAAGAACGCTGAGGGGACAAGCGGGTTAAACGACGGTTAAACTTATTCAAGACCCCATGAGGTGTACCTTGTTATCTCATATCCCTGGATGTATTATATAGTTATGTCCCAGTACATGACGTAAATGGCAGCAACTGGATTTGCTTGTAATTCCATCCAATAAAAAATTTACAATTTCTAAATAATCCCACTTACCATCACCCACACATCATATACAATTTTATTCCCATTGGTCTCCAACAATGGAGTGAAGGCCCACATTTAACGTCACCCCATGTTGCTCTTATCTTTGGTTAATGATCAAGTCCCTCTAAAAATTGACCATCAAGTTCCATTCTGAAAATGTCAAACCACAGAAGCAAAGCATGCTTTGAAAGTCATTTTGTGGGGTCTGTAAAACTACTGTGATGTACACCGCAAACGTGGGCAAAAATAGTATTAACAAATACTTTTTATGGTTTGTTTTAACATACAACATAGGACAAAGCACAATTAGCGCCAGAGTGTTTAGACAATCACAGGAAAATATTTGAAAGTAAATTTATTATATTTTTCTGTGAATGGCAACTTACCTGACACTGTGTGAATTGTCCTGATGCAGTAACCCCACCCATTTGCTACTCCAAGTAGTTTAAAACAATTAGAATTAGAATCATTTGTAACTACTATTTGACCAGGTCCGATGTACAGTGTGTGAATGACACTCTTATTCTATCATGTCTGCTAATCCAGATTTCAGAGCCCTTTGCAAAATGTGAATCAGTAGTCCTCTTTTAACATGTAAAATAATAACATTAAATCAAATGTAAGATAAAATGTGTATAATAAGCAATTTGCTATAACAGCAGGCAGACAGGGTAGGAGAACAGTCGTTAGTCGAGCTGCAGCAGTGTTACCTACCTGCAGGATTCATGTCTACACAGTGGGTGCTAATGCCAGGAGCAGGCAAATACAGAAAGCCCCTCTCTCCATTCTCTCCTACTGCTGCCATGATATCCCCATACTGAAACCATAAAACCATGTCAAAGGTAAGAGAACAAGCTACATGGTTTGGTGATAAAAGCAGACAATTAGGAGTTAGAAAAAAGGAAAGCCATCAATTCAATAGTCACTCCACCAAGACTAAAAAAAAACAACAACAAATATCTTCGACTATGTCCAGTGCAGGCTAACTACAGTGAGTGAATCTGCTATTGCTGACTGAGTTAGGAGAAGCGACCATCTACTGCTGAGTAGTTAGATTACTGGTACCAGTTTAGACTATATTTGTTGATGATGATGATGATGATGATGATGATGATGATGATGATGATGATAACTATTAATATGATAACCTAAAATTTTTATTCATATTCTATATATTTCGGAGGCAAATTAATCCACAAGTAAGTGGAGGTAATGAAATAACAATACTGAGTTGGAAAAAGACAAATTGTACCCAATGGATTACATTACAGATTTTACACTTTAACCAAGTAATCTGCAATGGATGACATTCTGAAAGTAACCTTCCCAAAACTGGCTGAGACTCACCAAGTACCCAGACGACGTTCGGCGCTCCTTTGTGGATGACGCACTCCCGTCCCTCTCAGAGCCAAAGATGTAGTCCACAAATGTCCTAAAAAGTGAATCAAAGTTCCTGGCAGATGGAACAGCAGGCGAAGGATGGGAAAGCCCTTCAACACCTTGATGGAGACAAACAGCAGACATGGAATGAGATAACATTAGCCCTTATGAAGGGCCACTGGCTATGAAGGGCCACTAAGCTCTGATTCAGATTACGAGAAACCCAAAGACGATAGCTGGGGTTCACCAATAATAAGTGAAATACTGAGGTATGTGCACACCTTATCTCGTTTACTGTTGCTTTAGCGGGCTGACTGAGTTCAGTTTTTTTCATGGTAATGTTTTGAATATACAGGGATAGTCGTGATGGGATATAAAGATAACGGCTTATAGTGAATAAGACCGTCGGCACAGCAGGATATAAGCTATAGGCATATTATCCAAAATTTGGTGATCAATGGCAGGCTGTAAACTGAGATGTTTCCTGAATTCCTGAAGCTGGGTTTATTAGCTGCAACCAGCAGCTCTATAGCTCACTCTGTTGGTCCACAAAAGTGTCCCCACCCTCTAGCGGCTACAGTTTTCACCCTAGGAGGCTGAAATTTAGCATGGAGGGCGAGTGTTTCTGTGAGGGTGTGTGTGTGTGTGTGTGTGTGTGTGTGTGTGTGCGTATGCGTGTGCCTGTGTGTGTGCGTGTGCGTGCATGTGTGTTGTCCCTGCCTCACCTGGAGAAGATTTTATGGAAGTCTTTGAAAATCACACCTCACAAGTGAGCATTGCTCCTGTTTGGTGTGTAATATAATTATGATTTTATCTGAAAAACAAGATGTGGTCAATGCCCTCGGGAAAAGGGATTGAAAAAGTTTTATATTTCGCGGATATGACTTCACGTGCAAAGGACACCATATTCATGACAGTGTTATTTTTGTGATACTTTTGTGAATGAAAATCAACATTTAGCTTCATTACATGTTTATTTAACATTTTTGTAATGTGATTACTTGGGGTATTTAGAAAGTAAAAGCCCCTCAGACCAAAGTAATATCCAATATAATATATCAACAGATTTACTAAATAGCTTTTACCCATGCTTGTTCCCTCCAACCCTCTAAAATCATGTAATTCAATTTGAGGAATAAGAATGCTTCCAAATGCTCTACGCAATACAGCACTTGGCCAAGTAATGTTGATTGAATGCTCGCTTCTTCAAATCTTTTAGAGTTATTGCCATCATTCAAACTGATCACAACAAGGAGGAGAAAGCCATTTATTAAATGGAATATTGTTTTGCTCTGAGGGACTTTTATTCTGAAAGCTGCTATATATTCACGGTACATATATTTGATATAGACATTTAATAAAGCTATCATTCATGAATTTGTCACAAGCCAACCACACCATCAGCTGGCTTTGAAGGCTAAGTAAATCCCTTAAGAGCATGTTTCCATTTTGTATTAATCATGAAACAATCTTTTTGTGACAAAACTGTACTGGTAATCCTTTGGATTTGTCAAAAGCAAACAAACTCAAGCTTGAAAGGAAGAGATGGTTTCTCTAATGGCAGGATTTTTACTCTCAGGACTGCGATACCTTGCACGACCCCTAGATGTCCTTGTTCAGCAAGTGATGCCACATCCTGCTCTGAAAATAGATTAGATGTGAGAATAAAATAATTGAAGAAAACAAAAAAAAAAGAAAGATCCTTTTTGGTTACCTCCAGACTGTAGACATGATGACACGAGATTGTATGAACAAGAAATGAGGGCGGTTTGAACCGTTCTGTTTCCTCTACTGAACAGTAATCATTCAATCTCTCTCTCTCTCTCTCTCTCTCTCCCCTCCCCTCTCTCTCTCCATGGCCAATATTCTTTGTGTATTTAACAGAATATGAATTGCGTGCCTTTGGCAAGAGACTGTATACACCCTTTTATGCCGTATGTGTGGAGACTGGAGCTCACACAGGCACTATGGAGATGAATTGTGGTCTGTTGAAAGCTGCAGTATTGGCAGTCTACATGCAGACCCAGAACTTGAAGCTGGCGCACTGGGTTTCCCTGGGTTGGGCGTTTAGGCTACACCGCTGGTTGAAGAGAGCTCAGGCAATGGAAGTTAGATTAGTCTGAATTCTCATCATAATCCCCACTGTCAGAGAGGGGGGGGGGGATAGTGGAACTGTACCCAGGGCCCCAAACTAGAATAGGGCCCTCAGAGGGTCTGGAATAAGAGGTTCATTTTAGAAGTTGAAAAAAGGTGGGTTTTTGCTGTGCATATTGAGGCTTAAAATTACCCTCTTATGACAAAACAAGGCCATTTTAAGGTGTGATAAAAACAGCCAATTTGTGCTGCCCTTATTTCCACTGTGGATGTGGCTGTATAAGTGTTAAGTCAGTTAATTCGTTAGATTGTCTGGAGGTGTGTGCATATGAGTCATGGATGGGGGCCCAGAGACGCATAATGTGCCCAGAATTTCTTGCTATGCCCCTGCCAACTGTTTGGTCTAAACCTCTTACTTGTAATGGGTTTGGCTTGTAACTAGAATGTGAACAAACTTTAAGTTGGCTTGACATTGTCATCGGCATCAACATTTAGAAGTTGGGCATGTCCTAAGTTGTGTAGTAAGTTGAAAGGCTTAGGGGTGGGCGATATAGCCTTAAATTAATATGACAATATTTCAGGGTAATTTGCAGTGACGACATTCATGACGATTTGAAAAAAAAATACTGAACAATGTTTTATTGCTTGTTGCAGGCAAGGTTGTCCTTGAAAAGTATTTCCTACTTGGGATGTTGTATCTTGGGTCGCTTAAAGCCCTCCTATTCTACCGTTTGTATTGGCATCATATCCTTAGCCAAACAATATGTAACCGCTTCAGTAATTTAATTCCACCGTTTGCTTTTCCTGTCATATGGAGTGCTACTTGCGAGTGCTCCAGACTCTCCTCATACTTATGTGTCTTTTTGCTAAGTGGTGAAACAAGTTTGTTGTGTTTCCTCCTTCCGCTGTAACCGTTTTCTTGCATCTTTTGCCAATTATTGTGCTTTATTGGAGGTCTGATCTCTTGTAGCCAAACCACTTCCATATGACCGAAGTCGCTGTTTGACAACGTTACAGATTATACCTTTAAAAGTTGATAATAGCCATGCCCATTTATAAGTCCATGAGGAAAAAGGGATGAAAAAACAAGTGAAAGAAAGGATAGAAGTGAGCTATCCATACAAAAAGCACAAGCACACCCCATGGGCATACCCAGAAGATGCCCAGCAATTTTGAAGCTGGTAGCTTCAAAGCTGTAGGAGGAGTAGCATTGACAAAAAAAGGTGCAGAGTAAAATCTAAGAAGATTGTCAAGCCAACTTAATAATGAATTGAATAACTTGAGCATAATAGATAATGTGTAGATTTTCCTTTGTGCATTTGGATAGTATTGTAACATGATATATGTAATGTGGATATATAATTGTTATTCCATTTGTACCATATAATTATATGTTACACATTTTATTTGGCTTCTTGACAAATAATATATATTTTTTCTACACATTAGAAAAACATTAGAACATATATACAATTCTATTGGCACATACAAAAAGCATGACAATAAAGGTGAAACATTTGGGGATCCCTCCTTCCGGTTGCAAATCAACCCAAGACCTTGACCTTGACCATGAGGGCCACTGATTTTGGCCCTCTTGGCCTGCCTATGGCAAAACTAACTTTTTGGACAAAAAAACACTTAACTTGAAAAAATTTAAATAGTTCATGATGTGTGTTGGCTACAATGTTTTTAAATGTTTTCCCCTGACTACCAAGGCCTAGGAAAAGATTTCAAAAGCCAAAAGTCTTGTTCTGTGGGTGATTTCATTAAAGTTCTGAGAGATCAAATTTCTTTTTTTTTCTTTTTTTTTTCTTTTGTCTTTATAGTTATATAACTATTTATACATTCATGTGACATCACTGTAGCATACATATTCTGATCACCCAGTTTGTCCTGAAAAGAGTTATACATGCAGAAAAGTTATACATGCGTTATTACACAAGGAGACCAGACGAACCAAAAATAGGGAAAAATGGCTTAGAACCCAGAGGGTTTTAATGACAACTATTTGACCCTAATCTGGATAAAGGTCCTTCAAACAAATAAGACACTCCCCAAGAAAAAGTGTGCAGACTTGGCTGACAGAGACATGATGGAGATTGTACATCGCAGAAGGTCTACTGATATGACTACATTCACATGACAGATCAACAGGACTTCAGAGATATTCTACCAGGGAGGATGGGAGTAATTTTGCATTCCCTGGTGTGTTGAGGCCAGAGGGCCGAATCAATTTACCCCTCAGCCCATTTCTCATCTGTGAGAGTTAGGTCAAACGAGGGTCAAACTAAGTTAAAGACTTTGGTTATGTTCCATGGAAAAAAATAAAAATAAATAAATAAATCAGGCTGTGAACGGTAGCAGACATCATTTGATCTCCAGCTAACTCTCATACCTAAATTAAACGGAATCAAATTGGCCTAAATCACATTTAATGTAATGTAGACGTTGGAGCTGCATGTGTTTATCCACAGACACTCTGCAGCATCAACTCTAAAGGTCCACAATGAATAAAACCTAATGTAATTCACTGCCCTAATAGGCAGATCCACTGAAGGGCTTTGACACGGTTCTACACAGAACCGTATACTGTGCACTGGGCACTGTTTACATTAATAAGATTGACATGGTGTTGATAAAGTGGAGGGCAGAACCTTCTGTTATCACATTGACATGAACATGTGCTAACAGATGGCAAACAGATGAGATGATTAGATTGAGATAAAAACAAGGACACAGTGTCATCGATGCGAAGCATTCTCGCATGGATTGAGCTTGTCTTGCACAAAGTGCCATGTCTGTGAGCGGCCACTAGGGGCAGAGTGGCTGAATGTGAGTGAATTACTGAATTATTGAATGAGCAAGTTAGTGGCATTGCCAGTCATAGAGGTGCTTCAACAACAACAACAACAACAACAACAACAACAACAACTAGGGATTGAAATCCATATCAATTGACAATGGCAATGATAATAGCACTCTTTGATGACAACAGTTGTTGTCAGTTGTTACAGTATAGTGGCACTGTTATAGTGGCACTGTTATGGCCATAGCAGCAGGAGGGGTATTGAACTTATTTGGCCCAAGACCCAAAAGAGAAAAAATAAGCTAGTATTTCCTTCAATCAAAGTTAATGAAAATATTCACATGGCAACTTTTAACACAACAAAAGTAGGCCCATTACCCATTTTAGGAAACCAGCCAGCACTAACTAGAGCATAGACACATTTCATATTCATATATTTTCGTGTCGTTGTTATTATTATGAGAGACACCCACCACTCAATAATTTAAAGGGGTCCTATTATGCTCCTTGTCATCAAGTTAATATAGGCCTCTGAGGTCCACAAAACATGTATTTGAAGTTTTTTGCTGAAAATGCCACTCACATTATGCATTCTAGCATGCCTCTATACCCCTCTGTTTCAGTCCTGTTCTCGATGGGCTGTTTCTGTGACTGTAGTAAATGCAAAATAAGCTGCTGCTTCCCACGCCTGTGCGCGGAGGCATCTGGCTCACGAAATTCAGATTAAACTGTTGCAGATCAAATATGAATGAAGATCCAGCAATTGCATATCCTATTTCTCACCTAAATTAAATTAAACATATTTTAATGAACAGTTTAGGTGGGAAAAGAAAATGTTTACAAGCGAGCCACCATCTTGAAAAATGGAGACACGGAAATCAAGGACCAAGCAAATGCATTGTGTTACATTGTGACATAGACAAGTAATGGCAGAAAAGGGTGGAGTAAAAACGAGGTGTTTCAGGAAGAAAAGGCTGAGTACAAACGAGGCATTTCAGGCAGTTCAAGAGCAGTGTTTTCTGTCAGAGAGAATAACTCCCTTTGGCATGGACTTTGGGCTTTGTAACTCTGCAGACATTTTACATGCACCTCCAGCTATATAACACACTAAAGGAAAGGGAAAAACACAAAAAGCATAACATAACCCCTTTAATAAGTGCCTTGCCAGTTTCTGTATGAATGATTGATATTCACTAGAGTGGCTTCAAATTAGGTTTGGAGTCCCTCCTTAATCCAAGCAATAGTTAATTCAATCATACTAAAAGCTAAAGTCAAATCCCTGCCTAATGTTGAATCTTAAATTGAAACTCAGTGATATAATTCCTAAGGTATCTCTCTCTCTCTCTCTCTC
>OMKL01048301.1:2748-14938 GCA_900302295.1 Parasudis fraserbrunneri
TCATAATATCTCAAAATAGAGAACCAACAGCCAAAAACCCTTTATAACACACTGTCATCTGTCAGACACAACAACAAAAACCCTTTATAACACACTGTCATCTGTCAGACACAACAACAAAAACCCTTTATAACACACTGTCATCTGTCAGACACAACAAAAACCCTTTATAACACACTGTCATCTGTCAGATACAGTCAGCAGCACAACGGCCACATATACATTACCAATAAACAACAATATTGAAATAGGCAGTCAGAAATTGTAAATCAGCTTTATTTTGATGGTTACAGCAGATGACGTGGCTTAAAGTTTATCCAGACATGCTCGAGAGCAGCAGGGACAAAGAAGAGTTCGGTCTGGATACTATGTCACCATTGATTCCCAGATGACAGATTATATCCGACTGACAGTTGAAAAGAGTGTTTCTGCTTGTATTAGGTGGGATGACGAGGGCATATAGGAGACGATTCACGTTGGGAATTATGTCCGGGGCATGTGTCGGAGTGATGGAAAGGCCCCGTCCATGTAATGCATTTTCCACAGGGATCGAAAACTGGGTGCCGACAGGCTATAGGCTGCATCTCGTTAACTACTTGACACTTACGGACACAAACGGATGCAGGAGCAGGTGTCTGGGTTGAGCGTGATGGATGAACATGTCTTCCTCTTGCTCCTCAATGTCTTTTTGTGACAAACTTACGGAAACTGCTTTGTTTCGCCACGATTTAACCGTAACCTATGTTAAAAGCAGCTAGCTAGCGGGAGGTAGGCTTCTATTCCTCTGTGCAGTGCGCGGGCTATAGGTTGAATGAAAGGGGAGGGGCTTGGAGAATTGTATAAGATATATAATATTAATGATAATAATAATACATTACATTTATACTCAAAGACACTTTATAAAGAACAAGAAACAAGTAAAATCAGAAGAAAGGAGCAAAGGTGGGAAACAAAAAGACATAATGATGGAAAACAAGAAATACAACCAAAAAAAGAGAACAATTGAAGCAGTATCCATTGACTGCTATTTATTGGATGATCCAGCTTTGACTTGCTTCCATGTATCAATAAAAAGGAAGACTTCTGATTGGGTGGGTCGGCTTGAGTGCCAAGTGAGTGGGCCAGTAAGCTCAATACTTAGATTTTTGACAATGTAGTTGCAAAACCCTAACTATAGCCTAAAAAGACTATTTAGTAGCTATGGTGAAATTAATATTGTAAGGCTGGGTAATACAACTGTTCTCATTAATTACAGTTGGCCTATTACTTAATGGTATGATGACCTAATAACAATAAGAATATGAACATGGCTGTTGAAACTGTGGAAGCAATCACATCCCTCCTTACATATTACTCTTAATTGGCAATGGGGAGTGTGTCCTTTAAATCTTCCTAGATAGCAACTTGAGAATAGCTTGTTGACAAACAGGTGAAAAATAATGTTTATCCCAAAACATAAAGTTATTTGATTTTCATCTAGTAATGAGTTTCAGATCCCTTCTCATCACAGTGGTACAAATGGTTAATCAAAGCGCTTTCACAATTACGCCTTTGGTACACTAGAGCCAGAGACAATCTTGCCTCTAGTTAATGGCATAAATGTGCAAATATAAAGCATGTTAAAACAATTATCTTTGCTCCACGATGCATAGTCATATTTTGATATTGTGATAGTTTGTGGTTCAATATTTTGTCACATCCCTACACACGATTGAGTATTTAATTGTCAAAAAGGATGTATCGGTGTGCACCCGTCCACTTGCAAGTTAACCAGATCTTACCCAGAGCAGCCTTAAGAAGTGACATAGTTACTAAAACATGGGCCCAGTTTTCTAGTCTGTGATGACATGCTGTGATGTAATTGTGTCACTGTGCTGGTCCCTCCCAGGTTCAAAATGCAAAGCAGTTGAACAGTGGTCTGAAACACATGATGGAATCAGGTATCGATGACTTCAGGCTACCAGAGGTAGGTCGAAGTGATCAAAGCACACATATATACATACTGTACATACTAGCACTGCACTTACTAGCACTGCCAGTCATTCACATGACCTCTGGCCTCTTTTAGTGCAACCAAAAAGTCAACGCCCGCTGGACGACAGATGAGCAGCTTCTTGCCGTACAAGGTAAATTGACAAGCTTGGATGCGATATACTGTTCAGTCAGGAGAACTCACGTATTTGTTACAATAGTTTATTTGATATATGACATGGGAATGCAATTGATTTGGTTTTAGCGGTGAATGGATCTGCTTTTATGTACTCCCTGTGCACTATAACTTATCAAACAGGGAGCACATACATCTCCCCTAGCAAACAGGGAGCACACTATACCCCCCCCCCTACTGTACATAGAGACAGATCCAAACAACAGGTGGAAGCTGAGGTGGTGGATGGTGAGAAGCAAAGCATGCATAGCAAGTAGCAATACTTTATTGTAAGGCAAACGTATTTGTCAAGTTTGGGGGGAATCAGACGAAAGTAACAAATCATGTCCTGTTTACCATGCGTTTTTCAGAAATTTGACTGGATCTGGTGGTCGTATGGTTCGACCTGTCAACTATTTAAATGACACATTTGAAAATGTTAGTCCCCAGATTCCACATATCAAGTTTGGTGAGAATCAGGTGAACAGGGTAGGGGGAGTAGGGAAACATTCTTTTTTTCAATAATTAGAGATGGTGAAAATTCCAATATGGCGGACTTCATAGTTCCTTATGGCAAAGTTGTTGTGCATGAGTAGACACATCTCTGGATACCATTTTCATGACTGTGTGACAAACGGATCAGAAGATAAACTAACTGAAAGTTTGGCCTGATGGTGGCGCTAGAGGAAAGGTAATGGGGTAACCAAAATCAATAGGATTTTCCACTAGGGGTCATGAATGTGCACAGTAAATTTGAAAAAAGAATTGAGTGAAAGCTATTTGTGATACACCAATTTGAAAATGTAATGTTTGGACAGATGGTGGCGCTAGAGAAAAGGTGATGAGGTCACCAAAATGAATAGGGTTCATCCTCTAGGGGTCATAAATGTGCACAGCAAATTTAAAAAGATTTGAATAAAAGCTATTCGAAAATTCTGCGGCGGCAGGGTAAAGCCGGTCAGGGTAAAACCATACACTGTCATTCGGGGATATTATTATAAAAAAAACAAATGCCAATTCATCAGATAAATGATTACATTATGTATTAATAATTGATAATAAGAATAATAATAAATTAATCATTTATTTATCACAGATTGGACAGCCTAGGCCTAAATTAGGTTCTGTCATTCAAATGTTTGTTAGGTGTTACTGCAGAAAATGCGACCTAGCTGGGAGTCATGGTATATACATGTCCAACTGATGTAGATTTACAATCATCGAGTGAATCGACAAAATGTCCTTTGTAGGGTTGAAAAAACACAAACAACTTTCATTCTACTCATGTCACAAGCAGGTTAAATCCTCTCACGTTTCTTTGCTGGATAATACAAAACTAAACAGGACAGGACATGAAGTATGAAAACCGTGTCACTCCGCAGCTAGTCTAGCCTTCACTCACTTCCCAAGTTCAGCAGCTTAAATTAAGTAAATACGCAAGGGTACGCTTGAGTTAGCGTGCACAATTACCAAAAAATTATGAAATCACCTATTCTAAACACAGAATATTAACCTTCATTCCAAAAATTGACTAAAGTCAAATTTCATGAAAAACGAATTTATCCATCATGATTAGTTTACTTTTAATATACATTTAATTACCCAAAATGTAAATTTTCTATCAGAAAACTATGAGAAAAATAATTAGATAATCCTTGCCTCATACATTAGGATTAAAAATGTTGTCCGGCAAACAGCTGACCCGCATGATCAAATGGCAGTATCATCATCAAGTATCATTTGTTCGTCAGTTGTCAATATGAAAGAAAACTGAACCAGAGGAAAACTGAAACCAAACCAAAAGGAATTCCACCTCTGATGCAGACCATTTCAAACAAACCTAGGTGTGTAAACGCCATTGTTTTGTATCAGTCCATTCATTTTCTGCAATACTGCTGTGATCCACCAGGTGTCCGGAAATATGGGAAAGACTTCCAAGCCATCGCAGATGTTATCGGTAACAAGACAGTGGGCCAGGTCAAGAACTTCTTCGTCAACTATCGCCGCCGTTTCAATCTCGAGGAGGTGCTGCAGGAATGGGAGGCCGAGCAGGGAACTCGCGCCCCCAATGGCGACACCGCCACCTCAGGCGAAGAAGGGAAAAACAGCTCCAACACCCCTTCAGGGAAGAGCACAGATGAAGAGGATGAGGAGGTGGCAGAGTGTTTATTTTATTTCCTAATAAAATAATCTAAGCCTTTGCAGAATTTTTTCTTTCTTTTTTTTTTTTTTTTTTACTCATGCATGTGTTTCTCAAATCTCCATTTGACACACACGTTTTCACAACAGCACCTTAAGTATATGATGGTAACAAAGCTTTCTAGAATGACATGTTGATAATGTCTGGATTTGTATGAAGCAAAGTTACTACAAACAGAATTCCAGGCATTTTCATTACTTTCCAATAAAAGCAATGGTGACATGTTTGTAGTAACGTTAATCCAAATTCACCCTTGTTGTTTTCCCAGGGTCAGGTGGCTTCATCTGGTCCGTCCCCCGCCACACCCTCCTCAGCCTTGGCCCAGACTCCAGTGACGTCCAGCGCTTCCCTCAACCAGCCGCCACCACTCCTGCGACCTTCCCTCCCAGCAACCCCAGCCCTCCACAGACAGCCTCCTCCCCTGCAGCAGCAGGCCCGCTTCCTCCAGCCCCGACCGTCCCTCAACCAGCCTCCACCACTCATCCGACCCTCCAACCCCATGCCCCCTCGCCTCAACCCGCGTCCAACCGCGCCGGCAGCAGCCCTCGTCAACAGCGCTACCACTGTGGGTCCAGGTCCAAATTCTGCCCAACAACCAGCAATGGGCCTCCAATCGGAAACACCGCCCTCCTCCTCACTCCACTAGTGGCAAATTGAGTTTCTGTCCAAGAAGTAAGAAAGTCGTTAAGTGTTTTAAGTTTTTTTTCCTATGAATGTTTTTTTTGTATTCTTTTTTTGTATATGAGTTATGAGTCTTGACATTACTCAAGGCCATCTTTGGCTAATTGATGCTATGATGAAACTGTGTCCTGTATATCAACAAGATGTAAATGAGTTGTGGAGTTCAAACCGTCTGTATAGTAGGTTAGATGTGTCTAAAGTTCCTGTATTTATTTTATTTCAATCATGTTTTCAGACTTGCTAGCCTAATCCAAGACTTAATTTGATGTATCCTCCATGAGAAGGCTGTAAAACTATGTTTGGATGTGATCTTGTTCTGCTATCATTGGTATTGGAAACATGTTTGGATCAGCAACATTTGCAAAGCACTACAGTGGTGGATCAGGTGATCATTTTTCTTTATTTATAAGTTGGTTTCACAATCTGTCATTTGGACTCTTTTAATGTGTTGTCTGTTGTCTTTGTATTATTTTTCTACTTGGTGCTATGGACTCCACTGATTTTTGCAGATGGTCAGTCATGTAATAATCATTGTGTAAGTGCTCTTATGATTTTAGGACAAAATGTATTACAGTACATAACTGCATTAAATGTAACTGGAAGACTCATGGATACAGACTATGATGAAATGGATACGAACTATGACAAAATGGTTGTTACTATATGGAATTACAGTATAACATGTTAAATATTTATGTAATACAAAGATACCAAGATGTCACCTTCAATGTGTTGGTTGTTATCAAAAGTGGGACACATCTTTTCAGTGTTTGACTGTTCTTAAATTGAACATTCTTTAGTGGAGGAGACTTAAGAGAATACAGTTTTAGAATAAATCTTCTATAAAGTGTATTCATTTTTCTTTTGTTTAACCGCAGAGATAATTGTTCATTGAATGTTTGATAGTGTAGCTGAAATTCTTGTGGAACCTCCATATATCCATTCATAGCATTCTGTACAACTTGTAATTATACTGTTTATTAAAAGGGCGTTTCACCGATTTTCAACATGAATCCTATCGTTCCGTTATGAGGAGGACATAATAATCTGACATAAAACTCTCAACAGAATGAAAGGAGTCAGGTTAAAAATGGTCAAAATGCCTCTTAACAGAGATGGAGGGAGACTATCTCATTTCCTGTTACATATTGTTAGCGCTTCACTTCAAAGCTAGCACAACGGGTAACCCTCAAACTGCCACTGGCTCCTGAACACCAATATACCTGCCAGCCAGCCAATCATATACAATGAGTGGTGCAGAAATTTTTTGCCAAGGGTATATAATACCACATATTCCCCACCTACTCTAGTTAATTTTTGTTCAGCAAATGTCTACTCTTCAACAAGTGAACAAGCAAAAAAGAAAAGATGCCGTTGAGAAGAACGAAGAAAGACAGCTTTGAGGATAGCAGAAAAGCAGCCACCACTCCTCCAGCCTGAGTGCTGAGTGTATGAAGTTACAGACCTAGTAAAGAATTTCTTCCTGCATTCCAATGCTCATAATGGGCAGTGCTTCGACAGTGTTGCTGTTGTGATCTAAATGTATTTTGAAAGTGCTGCTCTGTTTTCTGCCACCAGGAGCCGCAAAGATCCAGTGCCCCATTGCATGTAAAACAGAGCTTAACATTTAACATTAGTTATTCATTTCTTAATATCTTCGCCACTTCTTACTGTTGTCTCAGCACACTGCACATGAATAAAATATTACAATATGTGAGGTCAAATTAAAATGTTCTCATTTCAAAAGGGAAGGTAAAGGCATCTTCTTCTAATTTACCCTGTCCGAGTTAAGTCACAAGTTCAATGTGAAATGACTTTTTGGGGCTTGGATTCTAACGTTACTGTATGTTTGAGATAGCAAGTTCAGATCAAATAATAAATCCAACAAATCTTTATTTGTGAACAGATTTACAATAACGACACTATGTGACTGACAAAAGCTGGTCCACATGCTCTTGTCAGTGTATTGAATAAGAGCTGGTGGATGAGTGGTTTATATCTAGTGCGCTCGCAGTGGAGACCAGGGTTTGAATTCTCCCTAGACCCTTTTAAAACCTTCATCGTCTGTATTGTTTAATTACTGGTATAACATTTGTGGTCAGTGGTGCGTTCAAATAATACATAGTTTGCTGCTAGCATTTGCAGTAAACACTGTTCACTTTCAAGTCAACATTACCTCTTACCTTTTAACCAAACATTTGATTTTGCTAATTTTTATACCAAACGTTCCATTTCTTGTCTACAGTGACAATTTTACAAAGTTTATACAAGGACCACAGCCCTTACAAAAACATAACAGCGAAGGCCTAACATACTGTATTTCGGGTTGTGGATCATCTTTTGAGAATAAGGCTGGTAGTCTATTATGTCTATACCTTTTGTATTGTGTCATGGTCTTCTCCAAGGAAAGAATAATTGGTGGTTGAGTGGACTAAATCTGGAACTCTGAACTGGCAAGCGACTTAAAGATTTTCAGCATCTGTATTATTTAATTAAAACGTTTGGAGTCAGAGTATGTTTGTCACATTTAAAGAGAAAATAAAACTGCCTCCTATTATTAATAGTATTTTTGTATTCTCTTATTTGGGGAAGACTGCGATTCAATAGCTGTCAATTCTAAATCTGTCGAGCATAATCAATATAATAGTTCAATTCTAGTCAATTCCACTGAATAAACAAAGGTTGGCTGTCTAGAATTGACTAATTGGGCCAGGTTCTCATTCGGTTAGCTCATTCATGCGTTGGGACATATTCTCATATTTCGCTCTGCACATAGGCTCACTCTTAACAATTTCCCAGAGTGATTTTTTTTCTGTAGCCTATAATAATGTATAAACTGTAAAATTTGCTGTTTTCTGATTTGCAATAAAGACACTCAGATTTGTGAGCAAAGTCACTTGCCACGTTATATATATATTTTTTTTTTCCTTTTAGAGAAATTAGAGGAGAAAATGGTGTACATATATGTACTCTCTGTTTACATTTAGCTATGGAATTTGCAAAAGTGTACATTTGATTATGCAAAAAAATATATAAAATAATATTGAACAAATAATGCCTGATCTGCATGTTTTTGACACGTATACCAACACTGTCACAAAGATTCCCTTTATTTCATTTGTATACAGTATATGGATGGTGGAGTTTACTCCTTCAAAATAAAACTGTAAAATTTGCAATAAAGACAATCAGATATGGAGGTTCTCTTACGGCCACACCCCCTGACCACACCCTCGTGAGAGAATGAAGGAGACTGAAAGAAATTATAGTGTTCCTGGAATACAAAGAGAATTTCCTCGATGACCGTTTTTTGATTAGTTCTTTGTGGATTTTGTTTGGTCGGTAAGTTGCACCCGACAACTTTTGCTGTTTTGGAGAGTTTACGTTTGCTCTTCATTTGTTTGTGTGAATGGACTGGACTGACAGCATGGCTTTGAACAAAGTAAAGGAACAAAGGACTATGAGAAGGAATGCGGTGGACAGCAAAGAAGAACAGAAAAGAGTGTACGATCCAAAGCTGATGCTCACTGTTGATACTGAAGGAGAAAATTGAACAACAACGATGGAACTTTTAAAGAAAGTTAAGGAAGATTGTGGTGAGGTGAGTCCTCTAATGTGAAGTTTTAATTGAAATACTTTATTATCCCGTAGGGAAATTCGGTAAATAGCAATAACAAATAACAATGACATAACATGAAACATCAGTTATCCACTGTATTATAGATTTTCACACATTTTTCTATGCACAATGTATTTAAAAATACACAAGCCCCAACACTGACCTTAAGTCCAAGTCCTAATTAGATGAGATCATGACTCAACAAGTTACTTACTTAGTCATCATCCAAATCATCCAAACTCCTTCCTGTAGGGGTCATTAACATTCACAGCAAATGTATGACTAATAGGTCAGAAACACTCGTTTGTAAATGGAAGGTTTGTCCTGATGATGGTGCTACAGGAAAAGTTATGGGGTCACCAAAATCCATACGGTTTCTTCCTCTTGGAGTCATGAATGTTCTCAGCATGGTGTATGCTAATCTGGCCGTTACTTTTTTTAGACATCTTGTTCCCAGTTTGGCATGATGGTTGCACTAGAGGAAAGGTAATGGGGCCACCAAAATCAAAAGGTTTCTTCCTCTAGGAGTCATGAATTTTCTCAGCAAATGTTGTGACTGTACGACAAAGGGTCAGGAGATGTGCTCATTTGGAAATTTTGGCCTGATGGTGGCGCTACAGGAAAGACATAGGCATAGGTGCATGGGTCTCACATAAGGGGAAGTTACTTTTTTTTGCTTCTGCTTCATGCTAGGTCTACTGACAACTGACTATTAGCTTACTAAAAATAGTGGCATTTTACTAACAACTGATCATTGACAGTTTCTCTTTTAAGGAAATTCATATATAATAAGAAAACACGTATAAAATAAATAAATAAAATGATAATAATAATAATAATAACAATAATAATAATAATAATAATAATAACATAGCACAACATTTACTTGTAAAAAGAAATGTGTAGAGAATATGCAGGGGAGACCAAGAAGCCGTACAGGGCTTGTCAAATGGCTGCCCATTATGGTCACACATTACATTTCATTGATAAAAATAACACAAATACACACAGACATAAAAAAAAAAAATTATTTCACATTGTCATTTGACATAAAAAGCAAATGAAGACATCAGACATATCAGATAACAACCGATATAAGAAGTTACATTCTTAATGCCTTAATAAACAATAGCAGGTAGCCTATGAAAGCCAATATCAGATTCACCAGCGATATTCTATTTAAATGCATTGACCATCACGCATCATTCTGAAACAACCTAGGTTGTTTTAGAATGCAGGCAAATGCTGTGATATTATAGATGGTAGAGCTATCAGAAGGCTAAGCAGTAAGGCCATTACACACATATATGTTCAATTGGCATTACAGTTTGAGTTAAACAACATTTGATACGGTAGGCATGCATTAGAAAAATTGTTGGATGTACTGCACGGCACACTGCAATCAGATATTCCTGTTTTATCTATCTAATTATCTGTCTATCTATGAGGAAGAAGAGGATGAGGAAGAAGCCTGGATGGGTAACACAGGTCGAGGTAAGAAGTCTGACCCATTTTGATCAATAATGATATGATTTATATTATCAGCTATGTATATGTTGGACACAAAATGTGATTAAAAACGTTCTTGTTTAATCTTGTTAATCTTGTTTTTTTTTGTGCCTCTCATCGATGATCATGTTGGAATACAAACATGTACACAATCTTCCAAAATATCATAGTACTAGGTCTGACAGGTGTGTTTTTAATCTCTTCCAGGGGCAAATCTAATCTAATATCTTCCCTAACCTCAACCTGGACGCCTCATCAGACCCTCAGTCTGAAGCAGAGGGACGAGGAAAAGAAGGTATGTTGACATCTAAATGTAAGATGAATAGACAAGATATTGATAACAGAACGGAACAGAGCAGAGCAGAGCAGAACAGAAAAACAAAACAACAAAACAGAACAGAACAGAACAGAACAGAACAGAGCAGAACAACAGAACAACAGAACAAACATGTATGAATTTCTTTGGTTTAAGTTTATACAGGACTTATGGCATGTCATCTTTTTAATGTGCAGTTCATCTCTTTTTTTTTACATTTATAAAAAATTTTTTACATTGTGTCAGCGTGTGCTCAGTGCTCAAAAAAGGACAACAACAATCCCAGAGCACGACATTGTGCAAGCTGAGGAAAAGAAAAGGAAAGGTTTCTTCAGCTTCCTGCGTGAACTCTGTTCAAAAGTATGTTATTCACATAACAATGTAAAGTAGATTAGAGACATTGCACAGAATGTTTGTGTAATTGTCTTTCCTCCAACATGTCTGCCTGTAACCAAGGTAACCTCTTTGGGAAGAAAATGCCTAATTTCTTTGAAGTGGTAGAGCAGGTAAAACATTGTAATATAACACCAATTTACTAAATTATTTTTGTACACATTGCAACTATTGTCTCTTCTAACATGGAGGAAAAATGGGCATTCCAAACATTCTGTGCAAAGCCTCTATAGAACAGATCAGAACAGATTTCTTATGAAATGGTATTTGGCCTCCTTTAAGGCAACTTCTCAATGAATCTGTCATTTAGTTCTGTATTTTGTTAGTTTCATTGTTTGTCATTATTTCATTGTATTTGTATTATTATTATTTCTATTTCAGCAATCAAACAGAGTTCATCCTGTGGATAAGGCCAGCACTGGCTGTGAAACTGGTAGGTCAATTCTCACTCTCATGCTGATATATTTTTACAGACAGATGAATCATGTCAATAGTCACACTGATATATTTTTACAATAATGTTAACAGTCATACTGATATATTTTTTACTGTAATGTTAACAGGCATACTGATGTATTGTTACAGTAATGTTAACAGCGATACTGATATATTTTTACAGTAATGTTAACAGTCATACTGATGTATTTTAACAGTAATGTTAACAGTCATACTGATATATTTTAACAGTAATGTTAACAGTCATACTGATGTATTTTTTTTTTACAGTAATGTTAACAGTCATACTGATATGTTTTACAGTAATGTTAACAGTCATACTGATATATTTTTACAGTCATGTTAACAGTCATACTGTGCGCTGTGCACTGTGTTGTAGGTTCATGTGAACCAAATCATTGCCTTCTCAGCTTCCTCAGACCAACCATAGTGTTTATGTTGTATTATTTCAGAGTCACCTGGACATGCCCCCAGGAAGAATTCACCCAGACATGAGCCTGGTACCATTGGAAAGGCCATCCCCCAAAACATATAGGCAGATGTTGAAAGCTAGTGGATATCGCATTCAGAACAAAAGTGATATTTTGGAGTGGTTAGGGTTAGTGTTAGGGTTAGGGTCAAGGTTAGGGTTAGGGTTAGGGTTAGGGTTCACCCTTCCCGATGTCGTAGAGACATGAGCCTGGTACCATTGGAAAGGCCATTCCCCAGAACATATACGCAGATGTTGAAAGCTAGTTGATATCGCATTCAGAAAAAAAGTTAGGGTTAGGGTCAGAGTCAGGGTCAGGGTTAGGTTAGGGTTCACCCTTCCCGATGTCGTAGAGACATAAAAAGTGATATTTTGGAGTGGTTAGGGTTATGGTTATGGTT
>OMKL01048302.1:0-25028 GCA_900302295.1 Parasudis fraserbrunneri
ACTGTAAAATATCCCGCCTCTAGTATATATCTTTATCACAACTCTTTGATCAAAAATCAAGTATCGGTCCGATGGCCGATACCGATATTTAGAGAGCAGGGCCGATATAATGCCGATAATTTTTTTTTTTTTTGTGTAAATTATTTATTTCTTTTTTTGCATTTGATAAAATACAACAATTTAATAATAACAAATGAGACAAACATTTTTGGATTTAAGTTCACTAATAGCTATATTAGCTAGCTAACTTAGCTGGTTGATGACAGCTAGGTTTGCACTTGCTAATATTAGCCTAAATAAACATGAGTTGGCTTAAATTTAGCCTGACAAAATATTGCTAACCTTTGGATAAAAAATGTTGCAGTATTTCTTCCCTTCAAAATATTGGTTAACTTTGGAGCCCTATTTAGCCCCTGTTGTAGACCTAGCATTGAGAAATTGGTATCAACGGATTCCTTGTGATCTCTAGTTTCATATTATACCATCGAGTACATCATGCTTTAGCATTAAAATTGATTTTTGCCGATATTGGAAATTCGATATTGGCCTATACTGATATTTTAAAAACAGACAAAATCTGCCGATATAGTTTACGGGTTTCATGTATGAAAGTACCTCATGTGTCAAAAAAGCTGTAAAATAAATCTGATGAAAAGGTTATTAGGGCTTACTTTCCTGTTAAGTGTAAAATCCCCTGCTATTCCGTGACATGACGAGATAACTTTAGATTCCTAGACTGTCCCTGTCTGTAATACTGCTCAAAGAAAATGCAATAATACTCCAGAAATATCATGTCCTGGAAGGAGCGAAAGAACTACAAGAATCAATCTACCATTATGTCACACACTCATCTACCATGCAGTCCAAAGCAAGGGCAGCCCTTATGCTCTGTAAGGAGCAGATAAGGACAATATTTGATATGGCCTGTGTTGCTGGACTGTTGTGAGGACAACCCAGAAAATATGGTTAGTATGGCATGCATCCTCCCAATAGGGAAGGGAAAAGAGCAATCAAGTTTTCAAAACTTTGGTCATCACAGATGAAGCTTGGATTCTCGAGATCAATGCGTAAGCACATTAAGATCATAAAGTCATTACGATTATCAATCATTACAACTATCAGTCTCAATAGCAAGTACTTTGATAGCAAGTACTTTTCATCGACATGCCAGGACGAAGGTATTGTGTGAGGCGAATAGGCCTACATTGAATTACAATGTAATAGGTTACAAAGTTCAGAGGGAAAAAAATGTTGTACTCAAGCCATGTAATAATTGAATGCCCATTCGTAATTTGTAGACTATGGACATTGCTATAGCACAAACAAGAAAATTCCAACTTGAGGCCAGCTGTCACAAATGCATCCGTGACACTGAACATTAGTGACTATCAGAGAAACACATTTTCTGCGGAGGACAACTCCGCATCAACAAGTGATGATACGTCTAATGGAAAAGACACACACCTGTCGTTTCCATTCCAACAGCATTCAAACTTGTCAAAGATGCAGTCGTTCTCGTAGAGTGAGCACAGCTTACTCCTGAGGTATTCATGCACCTGTTCAGAGAACATTGATTGAGACATGTTGTTATAGTAGACTAGAAAATGTCAACAAGAAAAGGGTCCATGGTATTATATGGATGTTACTCTTGTAAAACACCTCCCCCGTGTGGAGAACCAACACAACAACTAGAGCAAGTGAATTTCCAAGAAGTTGTATCTGATGCAGGGAAAATGACTCAACCCTTTCTCATATATGAACACACACACACACACACACACACACACAGACCTGATATGTCTCTACTGGCCGGGTCTCCATGTTGAGATCCCAGATTTTGACAGACAGGTAGTCGCGCGTCATCATGTAGCGTCCACTGTGGCTGAACTTCACATCGGAGATGGAAGAGATGATCTCGGAGAAGAACGAGCGGTTGTTTGGATCCTCTGGCTCCTCAAACACTGATGAAAAGACATGGATAGGTGTGGTAAGTTGCCACAAATCACATTTGTCTCACCATTTAAACACACTAGGGGTGGGAATCCAATATATTGTAACGACACTTGGGACACAATACCATGATATGCCTATTTTCAGTTCTTAATGGACTGTGATTTGATATTGCAATGTACTTTGAATTTTCACTCGGCATTATTTGACCACAGTGAAACATTTTAATAATATCCTTGAGGGAGTAAAATGTTAAAACCAATTATATAGGAGTAAAAATCCATGAATATCACTAGATATTGAAGAAGTTGACTATTTTTTCCACTTCCTATCTTTTGCTAGAACATCATTATATGATCTGTGATTAAAAGCCTCAGAATAGTAGTCTTATCTAAGTTAGAAACAAGCAGACTAATCAAAAATAGCAAATTAAATTACAAATTTACAAAACATTGTGTGAGAAAGTGTCAGGATACCACAGTGCAGTCTGTAAGCCTTAGGGCCGGTCCACACCGCTTACCTGAGCAGCGCGTGTGTCCAGATTTTCAGCTTCAATTTGAGGGTGTTCACATCCATGTTGGGTGAACCATGTAGGAATTGGATAAAATGAACATAAACTTATACTTAAATAAAGTTGTCATATTTAATATTTGGTTGCAAATCCTTTGCAATCAATGACTGCCTGAAGTCTGTGACCCTTAAGAAATGAGTCTTCCCTGCTAACAAAGCAGACCCATCCAACGCAATTGTTAAGTTTGCGGACAACACAGCTGTTGTGGGCTTGATCTCAGCCAATGACGAGAAGGCCTACCTAGACGAAGTGGAGAACCTGGCACTGTGGTGCCAAGAAAATAACATCTCCCTGAATGTCAGCAAGACAAAGGAGCTGACAGTGAACTAGAGAAAACAGGAGAGGAACTACAACCCACTCAGACGCAATGGGGCTCTAGTGGAGAGGGTGAGCAACTTCAAGTCCCTTGGCGCACACATCTCAGAGGACCTGACATGGACAACTCACACAGACAGCTTGGTGAGGAAGGCACAGCAGCACCTCTACTTCCTATGGGAGAGTTAAAAGATGGCCCCCAAAGTACACAGCCACCGTAGAGAGCATCTCGTCTAGTAATATCACTGCCTGGTAGGGGAACAGCATCAAAGAGGACCGCGACGCCCTGCAGAGAGGGGTATGGTCGGCTGAGCGTACCAGCAGAGAACTCCCCACCCTGCAGTGCAGTGCTAAGGCCAAGAGAATCATGAAGGACACCAGCCATCCGAACAATGGACTCTTTACTGAGGTCAGGCAAGCGCTGCCGCAGCCTTAAGGCCAACACAGAGAGGCTCAAGAGAGGCGATTACCCACAAGGTAATCCCTCCTAAATGAGAAAAATAAAGACTGTCTAGTAACAGTACAATACTCACTGACTGCATCATATACCATTACCTTATATAGATATTCCCTTGCACAATCACTTTAATGTCTTACTTTGCACATCCTATGGACTATAAATAGTTTTTGAGCCTACTGTCCGCTACTAAGGCTTATCATGTTTTGTATGGAGAGTTCTTCATCCCTTTATCTTTTATTGATGGTTGCACAATCTTGGGGGGAGGGGGGGGGGCAGAAGAAACATTTCACTGCCATTGTATGTATGTTGTGTGCGTGACAAATAAAAATGTTGACCGACCAATGCCCCTCATTACATTTGAATGGTGCTTAATGGGATTTTAGGTGTACAGTGGACTCTCCATCAGAATACTCAAACAGAGTATGGGATGTGTAGTCGACTTCTGAGTGTTATTTTGTCCGTTCTCTGAGGGTTCAAAGCAAATATAAATCACCTTCCTGTCACTATAAGTGAAAGCACAGATAGGTGTAATTTCATCAACTTTTCCTGTCCAATTTCTCCACTGATTTCCATTGCAAAATTGGACATGAAAAAGTCACTTAAATTGTTCTTTCACTTGTCCTGACAGAAGGGTGATTTTATATTTTCTTTGAGTCTCTGGGTGTACTTAAGTTGCTCTTAGCAACATCTACAGATGACAACTCCTTCTACTGAATCTTGCCTGGTAGCAGAAATATATTCCAAACAGTGCTTTTAAGTTGTTTTGCGGAGTAGTAGCAGTTAGCACGTCGCCAACAACAAAACCAAGTGGTGTGTACCGTGAGAGATCTGTCATGGTGAACGAGAGCGCCAGCTGCGGGGAACCAGGGATGCGTTCCAAGAGTCATCGTTCAGTCAATATACAATTTTCACACATCTGACAGGTGGCTTTGTATTTGAATTCATAATAATTTCTATAAAGTCGAACAGTATCCAACATCTGAAATTCTGGCCCATCTGGCCCTAAACGACACTATGATTTTCGCAGCATTCGACATCTCCCTCATTAACACTTGAGAACGCAGGCCGCATCAACTTACGTTTGGAGTGCTGGTCGCACAGCGCCGACGCCCTCATGTCACAGAGGCGGATGGTGCCCTTGCTGCTGCTGTAGACGAAGGTGTTGCACTGGTTGGGGTGGAACTCCGCCGCTGTGATCACCTCCGTTAACTCCTCCATGTTGGCTGGCTTTATGTCCACGATGTCTGAAGGGGTCGGGTAGGTCAAGGGCCGAGCCGAATTTTGCGGAGGACACTACGGTGTCAAGTGATCATTGAGATTATATCTTAAAGCTGCGTTATCCTGGATTTTTGATCCTTTGACATGAGAACCGTGAAGACTCAACCACATATAATAATGTAATTTTAGTGAGGACCGCGTAGACTCAGTCTCTAAATGTTGTGCTTATTCCACGTAATTGTACGTGGTTGAGTCCACATGGTTCTCACTGCAAATTATTGAGAGGAAAAATCTCACTGCATCTCTTTGAAGTTCATTCAAGTTTTTTGTGTGCGTGTCCTACAGTTTGCCAATTTACTTGCTACTTGTCACCCACGGGGGGGGGTTGGGTTGAAGGATGGGGAATACAGTTGTAATATCATAAAGCTTTAAAGGGATAGTTCTGTTGTTTTTGTGTTGTTGTTTTTTTTAACTCTAGCCCCATTTGCTACTTACCAATGATGTTGTTGATCGGTAGAGTCCTTTCACAGCACAATCCATGCTGGGGTCCAGCTCCTGTCTGTACAAGCTGACTGAAGACAACTGAAATCTACTCCACAGTGCACACAAAGTAGATTTCAGTTGTCTTAAGTCAGCTTGTACAGACAGGAGCTTGACCCCATTGACTGCATTGGTTTATGACCAACTAGCTGGAACTAGTATATGGAATTGCATGTATTGCGCTGAGAAAGGACTCTACCAATCAATATCATTGGTAAGTAGCAAATAGGGCTAGGGTTAAAAAAAAGAAAAAGAAAAAAAAGGGAGGAAATCTGAACTATCCCTTTAAAGGGCAAGTTGCAGAAGATAACAAGCTTGTGTGGGAAACACTGACACTACTGCTAAGTGTCACCATCACAAAAAAGGCAATTTTCATACAGTTAAAAGAACATGATGACTGAATGGAATCAAAGGTCTATAAAAAGATACTAAAGCTGCGATCAGTGATCTCCAGGTGCCAGAGATTAATGCGAAGGTCGTCTGCTGACAGGTAGGTCTCATAGTCACTGTTGACTGAGATGGAGTTGATATGGTAGGTGTGAGCATTGGCAAACACTCGTCTGGGGCTGGCCTCCACCATCAGATCCATAGGTCGGAACACTGGTACCTGGTGGTTGGGAGATAAGTGTTATTTTTTTCCCTGGGTAATTAGGCAAGTATCTGAGCATCTGCTTGCGATGCCATGGGTTAGAATTCAGCTTGTGATCACCGTCACATGTGACCCCCTCTTTCTGAACATTCCGGTCTCTCTCCACTGCATACCATCTAGTAGAGCAAATGCCTTACAAATAATCCTACATAATAATAATAATAATGATGAATGTACAATATACAAAAACTTAACTAAGAGACTGAACCTTTCTCCGCCCTCATGTCATTCTTGACCAATGGCACGATCCCGTTGCACCTTTCCGTCTCCTCCCTCTAATTATCCCCAGCCAATGAAATTCTACCTCACTACATTTAATAGAAACTCCCATTTTCCCATCTTTGTGTTGTCTTGTGTTTCATGCAGGTAACCCACCACTACCCCGGCACCACCCGACATCCTACAATCTCCACCAGGGTGGCCTCATTGTCCTGAAGGGGGCGGGATATGATCGCTCCAGAGCTCCCTGCCATTCCTAACAGGATATGATCGCTCCAGAGCTCCCTGCCATTCCTAACAGGATATGATCGCTCCAGAGCTCCCTGCCATACCTGACAGGATATGATCGCTCCAGAGCTCCCTGCCATGCCTAGCAGGGTCTGATCGCTCGAGAGCTCCCTGCCATACCTAGCAGGATATGATGGCTCCAGAACTCCCTGCCATACCTAGCAGGGTGTGATCGCTCCAGAGCTCCCTGCCATACCTAGCAGGGTGTGATCGCTCCAGAGCTCCCTGCCATGCCTAGCAGGGTCTGATTGATCGAGAGCTCCCTCCCATCTACATGGCAGGATATGATCGCTCCAGAGCTCCCTGCCATACCTAAAAGGATATGATGGCTCCCTATGATCATGTGCTCCTCTTCAGTGAAGGGGCCCGTGCCAATGATTTCTCATATCATTATTAATTCTGGTTATCTATGCCACCGTTCTGTACCATCGCCTCGTATTAAACAAACACCTTTCCATCACTTCCATTTGTGAAGTAGTTTAATTATTATTGATTCCTTGCAATGAGGCCATTGAGACAGTATTATGGTTTCTATGTGAATATGTAGATTGTTTAGTGTGTGTCAAATTCTACCCACCCGTAGTGTTGTGACTGTATTGGGATCTCTATATCGGCCATCTTCTTCCTTTAGATTGTACCCCTCAGGCCTCTTGTCTCGCTCACTGATTTTCCACAGCTTGATGGTTTTGTCTGCAAACAAGAGACCGCACAGATCAAGGAAACCTCTAGTTTAGTAACAGATGAAGGGTGGATAGAAATGTCATCACTTGACTGCCTATTTTTTGATCAAATAGCTTGGTATCATCAAGTCATTATAATTACTTCTGACTCATTTGTAAAAGGGACAAATAATCACTTCCATCTTGTTAATGTCATATGATAACCCACAAATGTATGATGCTCATCTACTAACCATTTGTGGACAAAAGGAACTGTGCAGCGTTCTTCTGAGGCAACCACCGGATCTTGTTGATCTTTTCCTCTATCTCAAGGCTTTTCAGGTAGTCAAACTCTGGCTCGTGGCTCTGGAAGGTGCTGTAAACATTGTACTCTCCACGGCACTGTGGCTGATTCTTACTCTATGCGATGAGATGACAAAAACATGTTAGAAACAGACCTGTGCTGATAGCAGGGGAGGAAAGTAACTTTTTTGTCTACAGGCTACAGCAGCTGATAAGTACCAGAAAATGCCAGGCGTTTTCACTTACCAGACAACTAGATTTTCTAGATTAGAAACAGGACCACCAAATCATGGTTGGTTACCTGCCAAAGTAGCTGATAGAGTAGCCAAACATACCGGCCATAGCCAAAATATACCAGGATTTGGCTGGTGTTAATTTCGTCCCCTTGCTGATAGAAAATTTGAGTTCCCTGTATGATGATGATGAGTTCTGCCAACTTACCTCCATCTCCTGCTGGAAGATGACAACACGCCCCCCCTTGTCCCCAGTGGCTAGCAGCTCTCCAGAGTGGTTGAATTCAACAGTGGAAATGATGTCAGCTGTCAGAAAGGTACTGCAATTAGACTCATTATTCTTAAATAAAATTATCTCCTGGTGCTCGCTCTTTTCTTCAGATGAGCTATTTAGTGCACATACCACGACAGGAGTTTCTGAATGTTCAACCACCAATATTGGCCACTCTGTGGACTCACAGACTATGACTCACCGCTATGACTCACTCACTTGCTAGTTTTGAAAACCTAGTCAGACAGGGTCTCTTTCTTAATAGAAATCATTTTCCAGTACATTACTGATTGAATTGCAAATGTGTAATTCAGCCACACAGTCTACTTATGCAGCTTAAGATGTTAAGATATGGTGCCGGATCCACACACCAACAGGGGTTATTACACAGGGAAGTGCTACCCTCCAAACAAAGTTCTTGAAAAATAACTTCAGAGGGCTAATTTTCTGGCGAGTTTTGAGACAATAATTTGTAGCCTTCTGATGGTCCATCACCAAATTTGTCCATGACATTATCTTACTTTGACCATTTTCCATGCATTTTAAATGCCTGGAGATCTAGTCTTGTTCACATGGCTAATAATAATCCCTTAACACATATACAAACAAACATGGCTAAAGAGAACCAAGTATTACTATATTGTGGGTCCAGCGTCATACTTTTCCATTTGTATTATTGCCAATTTATAATCAGTGTTGGGGGCTGGGGAAGAAAGCCTGAATGCAGGTGGTGACACAGAGGATCTGCTGGGCAGCTGATGTTGGAGGCTGACTGTTCCTGAAATCCTATGGAGGTTTGCGCGCAGAGCAGATATTTTACCAAAGTTAAATACTGCTTTAAAATAAATACAATTTAAATGCACCAACTGATTATGTATTAATTTTTTCTGCTCAACACTATGATCCATAACTTCATTGTATTCTTGGCTGAAATCTTACAGTTAAGTACTACCGAGAGTAAAACGAAGGCTGCTTATTGCCTTCAGCAAGGGAAAAAAAGGAACTTGCCATCTGCAGCTATTTTGCATCACCATTGCTCCAAGATGAGTATATTCATTGAATCTCACTATACAACAATCAATCCTTTATCAGAAGCTGGCACAAGTCGGAGCTCATTCTATTCTTAAAAGACAGGGTAATACCGCAGAAATGGTTCTGCTTGTAACTCGCCACTCAAACTGCCTGACACAACTTCACTCCGGGGCAAAAGAAGGGAGAATGGAGACTTTTTTTTTGCAGGGGTCAAGGAAACTGTTGTGCAATCACTGTTGAGTCTGGTGATTATGGGTATGTATTGCTTTGTGTATTGACACAATAAGGAGAGGCACACAGTCACGCTCCTTCTCAGCCACAGTTTACTGTAAACAACCATGTAGTGTTGCTTCACACACAAATAACATTCCACTAAATACTATAAACCAACTTGTTTCAGCCCCTCATGAACATCCACTATTCTCACTGGGCAATTGGATGAGGGGGACGCCTCCACTCATTAGCCAAAGCTGGGTAAAGCCCCCTTCCCTTGATATGGAACAAGTGAAATTTGTTGAATTTCACTTCAACCATTTTTCCGTCTTACATCACACCGCCTGTGTAGACCATAGGTTGCAACTTATTTGCATTCTGTGTAGGGATGCAGGGATACCGCTTTTTCACTGCAGGTACGCATTCTGAGCACATAACTTTAAGTACTGGCCGATACAGAGTAACAACCCGATCCATTCATTTTAAACAGTATAAATGTTGACCATAAGTTTGGGGTCACTGGGTAAAATTTTATGAGATATAGTCACTGTTTCACCATTAGAGAGATCTAACATCCTTCTGTGTGACAAAAATGCAGAAAAATCAAGTCACTTTGCTTTAATTTCTGACAGATTACACATGGATCTTGGTATCTGATTTTAGTATTGGGGAAATTCTCCAATACAGATGCTCTTTATCAGAACGATATCTGATACCAGTACCAGCATCAGTACATCCTTAATTCTGAATACTATAACCTATACAGTACAAATGTTACCGATGTCACTGTGCCTTTTATACAGTAACATAATGATAGTCATTAGTTTGTACCACTGAGACCAAAACAGCACACCAAGTATGGTAAGAGAGAGGTCTGATTCTCATTTAAATCTAATCTTTGTTCCTTTTCCTGAAGTTGTTCTTGTGATACCAGCACCGATTGGAAAATTTTGGGGGGATGCGCATTCTCATAATGTGCTTGAACTGACTGTCATCTAACCCAGTAGCTCGATCTGCAAAGGCGTCACATCAAAGTAGGATAATGAGTGAACATCAAAGAAATGCATTCGGATCAAGGCAAACCAATGCAATTATTTTCAACATAACTTTACTGGTTTGGAAGCATGTTTCCTGGTTGCCTGAAAATATCCAGCCTCTTGCTACGATGGAATTTGATAGATATCCCTCTACCAATGCAATGTTTTCTTTGTTGCAAATTATTTGAATATTGAACAATTCCTCATAGCCAAAACATTTCAAGAGAGACATGTTCCTATTCACAAACTGAAACTGAGCTGTACAGTAGTATAGATGTGTGCTTACTTCTAGCTACCTCTGGTGTTCAGGCAAATAAAACAAGTTCAAAACTCAATTACAATTACGTATTATAATTTGCAGATCAGTCTGCATTTGTCCCGCTGTCACGGAGAAGCAACGTCTTACCTTGAAACAAGCTTAGCCAGTTGTAACGTTATGTGAATCAAGTTAGGCGCGTCTGCTACGCGTATGCTATGACTGGGACACACCTAAATGCTACTTCATTCATTGACCACCACAGACTTACCTTCAGCGACATCATCATCAATAGCCCCTTTGACTTGAGAGAAGCACCACTGCACATCATTGCTCCCGCCACCGGCTCCTGCACACATAAACAAACCCGAGGCTCAAACAAAAACATATCAGTAGTTTGTACTAACTGATGTGGGAACAAGGCCACATCTGACCTCAAACTCATGAGCCTCAGCGCTAACGTTAACTAACTAACGTTAGCTGATGTTAGCTAGCGTAACCACTCTGCTATGCTGTACCTTGGCGCAATCTCTGGCCTAAAATGTGTGTATGCGTTTTTAGAGATCGAGATATCAGCTACGGACACACTGTTGTCACATAGCATCTTGCAAACAGTAACCTAACCAACTACGTTGGCTAACTAGCTAGCCAACGTTAGCTAGTTAGGCATCGTGAGCCATAACAGGAGACATCCACCAGTATGATGAACAATACACACATACATTGCTCTACTGACAATGTCATTTCAATAATAGCTAAACGCCACCTTAGGTACCGCTACCCTAATAAAATTTGATTTTCACTTTTAACGTTACCTGCCATGGTGAGCGACTCAGAGCGAGGGAATCTTTGATGCGGGCTTGGGCCCTGCCTGGAGAGGTAGGAGGGCTGTGCTGCTGACTCGGGTTGACTGGATGGGTGGTTCTGACCGAAGAGCAGTGCAGGTGTGAAGCTATGAGGAATGGTGAGCGATTCGGACTGCCTTGTACCGCCTCAGCACAAGTCAGCTAGATAGCTTAAAATAGTTTGCAAACAAAGAAAGTGAATTCTAAGTCTTCAGAAAAGCCTTTTAGACTTTGTACTCTACTTTAAGATTTCCCTCGCCTCTGCCTCTCCCTGCATTTACTTTCAAAATGGCGCAACATGGGTGGCGTTCAGCAAGTAACAAACGGAACAAACGTATCGGCACACAGTCTGATATTTGCAAATTAGACTGTAAACTAAACTGTCATCAATGATTCTGCTCCTCCAGTGGCTGCAATCAAACTTTATTTAGGGCGCGCTTTTCAATACAGAACACATGAGACCGTTCAAAAACTTATTACGGGGCAAACCCCGCCCACCCGGGTTATTAAGATCAAAAATCGAATTTACCCGCGAATAGGGTTTGTTTTGCACACGACAAAAGTAGCAACATAACAAGTAAAAGTTAAAATGCATAAACTTTGTTGCAGTCTTAACAACTCTGCTCTGAAATTAATCGATATCACGTTTCAGCAGGCCATGTTGCATTGTTTGATCTATCTTGATTGTTGTTTGATCTGTTGCCCCTCTCCCTATTATTTTTCCCAATGACTTGTCTTTTTTGTCATTTGACACATTATTATGCTAAGAATATTTATTTGTATCTCCTGCTCAGGCAAACATTTCATGTCATTAATGTAATTGGCTTGTGTTGTGCAGTGGGATATTTTAGATAAAAACAAAAGTGGCTACATTTCCGAAAGGTGTAATAAGGAACATGGGTCTCGTGCACTTGCATGCACACGTTCACGCGCACACAAATGTGTGCGAATTGTAAAAGCAAATCAAATTAAACTATCTGTGCTCATGCAGCTGCTATGGTCATTGATGGAAGACACAGTCAATTCTGCTTGAGAATCAAGACATTTTCTGAAACAGGCCCCTTTCAGGACAATTGTGGAACATAATGGTGGACTATTCATAGATTTGTCGACTGTCAATCCTGGTCACCCTTATTGAATATAATCTTCATGATAATATGAACAACACCATTTTATCCACAAGATGGCAATATTGACCTATGCTGCTTCAAAAGTATGTCTCTCTCTCTCTCTCTCTCTCTCTCTCTCTCTTCTGTCTGTAGGCCTACACACACACACACACACACACACACACACACATACATATATATATATATGTATATATAATATTTTATGGATAAGACAAAATAACTTCTACTCGGAGTGGATGAATCAACTCATTAATAAAACCAGTAAACCCTACTGTGGAAGTGATAAAATGTGGTGGAAGTAGGCTACATCAGTAGATGGTGCTAAACAGTCAATTTCTTACTGTTTTGACTACATGGTTTATGTAGGCTACAACTACACCTGTCAATCAAAGTTTATATTTTCTTTGAAAATGTAATGTTAAAGAGATGTAGCTAGGCTATATTTGTAAAGATCTTAATGTAATCCTATGAAGTCAAGAAAATTAGGCTATCAATATAGGCTATATGAAGAAATAGCCTACACAATAGGGACTGCATGACTAATTCCTGAGATATGTGTTATTATTTTTAGTAGAAAGTCTACTAACGTTTAGTATTTTGCCAGTTTCTGTTATATGGCATATAGGTTCAAATTAGCTTTTGCCAAAAATGTGTATGGGTCAAGGTTAGGCTTGTTCAAATTCAGGCTAAAACTATGTCTTGAAATTGAAACATAAGAGGCTCTGCTGCCAAAACTAGGAATAGGTTAGCTAAAGTAAAATAATAATTATGAATTAAGTTTTGTTCTTTTGGTCATAGCAGCTGAAGAGAAAGAGGAATATAACAGAGGACCATTAAATGAGAAAGTGAGAGAGCATGGGAGATAGATTTTCTCTTTCATCCCATTATTTATGCTGACTGTGTAAATACACACAGCGCATGATGATCTCACACAAGCTGTGTGTGGCATCTGTGCACCAGGGCAACCAGTCATTGGCTATGTGCACATGTACTTGTTAGATGTGTGTATAATTGTGTGCAAAAACTAAATTTTGTGAGAAAGAGACAGAGAAAAAATAGGAGTTGTCATGGATAATTATTCATTCCGTCAAAGGGCAGCAGTGGGAAGTAACAAAGTACTTTACAGTGCAGTGTTGAGGTACTTGTACTTTATTTGAGGAAACGTTTATACTTTTACTTCTACAATTCAATGAAAATGTCCTGCTTTTTACTCCATCTTGCACTTCCTAATTACTTTGAAGAAAAGGTTTTACAGAAACATCGATGATAAGTTGATGAAAAAGATGCACTTCCAAAGTTCAAGCCTGACAACTTTAAGAGGTAGTAACAAGAGTGAGCACAACTGGATCACCAGCTACTTTATCATAAACTGAAGTGGTCAGTGTATAGACAATTGAACACTACCAAGCATTGAAAAACAAGAATATCATATAGAATGTTTAGGCCTAAGTATATTCAATATCAAATACTTTGATACTTTTATTTAAGTAGAACCTTTAATGGAAGATTTTTACTTTTACATTGTCAATAAGCTTATTAACAGTTTTCTTCCTGTACAATTTTAACACAATGGAAATGTAACTATTTGACATGTTGTTTTACATATCTGAAGCATGTGATACAATTGTTTTTCAATTTGTAAAATCAGTGCTACATTCAGACTGGCCCTGGATCAGATTTTTTTCCCCTCATGTGACTCAGATCTCCCCCCCCACACAACATCGTGAACAGCAAAAATCACATGGAATTTGACATTCTAAGTTCTGATTTGGGCCACTTTCATATGTGGTCCTAAATCCAATACAGGACTGATTTTTGGCAATGCGACCTCGGTCTGAACAGTCATATCAGAATTCATGCGACTTTTACATCACTCTAAGTCAACGTTCGTCACAATGCTGCACTGGTGGGACTCACTCAGCGAATACAAATATGGGAGACAGCTGCAATGGAGGTGGTCAGTGGAGTGACATTGAGGTGTTAGACCATATAAGTATTTGGAGTGATACTACAAACACAGCTTGAGTGGATGCATCATAACCAGTCTGTGTTTGAAAGCATATTGAAAGAAATGGCTCTCTTTCACCTCCTCCTCGCCCTCATTATTATCTGCATAGATTAAACCATGACTTCAGTGGCCTCCATGTTTACCTCCATACAATCATGTGCCGTGTGTGACATCTTTGTTATTGTCCTTTTGCACATGTGGGTCAGTTCAGGAACATGACCAGTTCACACTAGAATCTGATACTGGCCACATTTAAAATACTGTACAGCCAGACAAAAAAATCGGATCAGAGCAATAAATCGGAATTGAGCAGTAAGACCTGCAGTGTGAACATAGCCTTTGTGTGGCTACATTTAGTGTTGATCCACTTCTTGTTTTCTGATCATCTTTGAGTGTTTGCAGCCTATGTCTCTAAAACAAAACAAAAAACAATCCAACAGTGCAAACTATATGATCAGTTTATTAAACCCAGTCATAAAAATCAAAGAAATATAAATCATATCTTTCTATCTAAATCTAATATCTTTCTAAAGGTCAAAGAAACATCAATCAAACTTTTAAACCTTTTTTTTTTGTTACTTTTTTGTTTTAAGAGTTAAACATTCAAGAGGCCTCAGGTTATGTCTTAATGTGAGTTTTCTTTTACCAATGTAGATTGAAAGGATCAGGGCTTTAGGAACAATATACTGTATGAAGTCATCTTTGTGTGTCGAATCCATTTGTAAGTGCAATAGGCCTGCAGTTTTTTGGAAATGAAATGAAATATCCATGGCCAGTTAAACTGAAAACTCCATTATGGCTGCCCAGACGATTTCCTCTTTAACTTGGCTAGCTCAAAGTAAAAAAAAAAAAAACATCATTCTCATGAGTCGATTGCATGTCTTGTGTGCAAAACATTTTTATTAAAAGTACATAGGCAGGTGTATAGATAAATGTAATTGAGTAAAAAGTAAGATATTTCCTTTAAAATCTAGTAAAGTATAAAGTCTCCTAAAATAGAAATACTCAAATAAAGCACCTCAAATTGGACTTAAGTAGCTTACAGTATAGGTAAAAGTTAAGGAAAATTCAATTTTTTTTTTTACTGCTGAATGACTTCTTGTGGATGTTACATTATTATGTACATTAAGGACATCTCATCTCAATCTGACAATATCATGATGAGTATTCTGGAATCTACTGGAAGTTCGCTATGTTCTAAGTTGTCTTTTCTCTTTTTTGTCATCAAGAATATTTTGATGGCAACTTTTTCTATTACATTATCTAAAAGACAGTAACATTGCTGGGTCCCTTTCGCAGTAGATTCTTTCGTCTTAATGGCAAAGGTAAGAAGAAAGTCATCCCGATCTCCTGTGCCCCGAGCCAATATGCTACCTTGGAATATGTCCTTATTAATTAACATATTGAGCTGCCCTATTTTCATAAGGTGAATTTGTCTACCCTTCACCATTCAAGGATTTTGCATAATTTATATTTCTGAATCAAGTCAGTAATGCCCTTGCCGCCTTTCAGTGTGCTTTAAAATGCAATTTTCGAACATGTATATTTTATATTATAGTTTAAAGTTAAAGTTGTTTTTTTTTTAATTGATGGGAGTGCCACATTTTTTCAGGATCTTTCTACATTTCTTTTAAGCTGCACATAGCTAAAAACTCAGAGAAGCACACTTGCCCTTCGGTTTGATGTACAATATATTCTTACAGTTTGTTAAGCTCTCATAGTGTCGCTTCTCTATTCATTAGAGAAGACTGCATTCATCCCCTGCCATTTTGTTGTTTCTCTTCGACTTTTGTTAATCATGTCGAACAGATAGCACAGACTAACTTACCCCTTATGCCTTGTGTGAGAGATGACAGACCTCTGTGCACACTGACCCTGACTCAGCGTCCTGCTGCATACTCACTGTCTCTAAATGGATTGAGTTGTCAGTTGGACAGCCTAGCTGAGGTTTTTAATATCCGGCCTGAGGTATATCAAGCAACCGTCTGCCAAATGGTATCAGAGGGATTTACTTAACTTTTCCTCTCTCCCCGTTCTCATCTGCAAAATGTCGGCACCTTCAATGGTTCCTTAAGGGCATTTTACTTGTACATGTGATGTACTGAGCAGAGTGAATGAGAATGTATTTCATGGACACCTGAGAAAATGTAACATTTTATAACTACACTGTATTCTACTTACTGTCTTGTCTCTGTGACAGTTGAGAGAGATTTAGAACAGTGCGGGTTCTATCCTTACCATAGGTTTACAGTCTATGGTTGGTACACTACTCCTTCTACCACTTGGGTCTTGCTGTTGATATTTAAAAGATCAAGTCTGAAATCAGTTGTAGAAAATCAAAATGTGGTAATTATAAGATGAAATAGCAAGTAAATTCTCATCGCTTTAAACTCTCCAATGTGTTGTTAGATCATGACATAAATTGTTCTATTGGACTAAAATACCAACCAAAAGCCAGATGAAGTGAAACAAATAGTGCTCATACTCTTAATCACTGTGAATGAAGCTTAAGCACTTCCTTGACTTACTCTGTCCGTGGTGCTGAACAGGCTAATGAAGCATTGTCCATAAGTTTAGGCACCAGGCTGAAAAAAGTAATGATGTCTGAATCAGTGTATCGTCGCCTCATTCATTCAATTTAGAGCTGAGCAGAAAATGGAAATTCTTTTATTTTGCAAATTGGTCACTTGATTGCATTAATTCTCTTTTCTTGACATATCTTTTAGGCCTACATGTACGGTATGAGGAATATAACTTTATCTACACAATTTTAACACATGGTAGAAAAAATTGAAAATTATAGACATAGAGATGCATTCTATATCTATCTGTAGGAATGTTATATATTATATATTATACAGAACTTTGTGAAAAGCTTACTGACACAATAAATGGGCTACTTTTTGTGCTCTATTTTGCGTCTCTCTATTGTGCATCAGTGTTACATTTAAATCCTCAAGGACACCTTTCTCCTGCTCCCCCCCACAGATCTGCACTGTCGTGCTCTTTTCGTCTCACCATACTCAAAGTAATTGATTTTACACATTGCAAACCATATATCATTTTTTAAGGAATGACAAGAACAAAGCAGCAGCAAGGGCTGCACAATTCTTTATGTAAATGAACCTGCTTTGAGACTGATTAGCATCTCCTGTCTTGCAGTTTAAAAGCAATGGGAGAGAAAAACATCAGGGATTCCTAGCACTGCCTCCATGGCAACTCAGGCATTGACAGTAAACCCGTTCAGGAATGTGTATGGCTGTTTTTGAAGTGATTGAAGCTTTTTCAGACTCCTCACAGTTGGAGGTAAGCTTGATATCTAATAGTGAATAGATAGACAACTTCATGTCACACTGATAATGTCTTCTGCATATTTGTATGCTCTTTATTTTACAAAAAGTCTTACTATTCAATATCATTCAACATGTAGTCTACTGTATGTGCTGGTATTTGTGCTCAATTCCAAACCGATGCTCCATCAAGTGATCTAAATCTAGAACACCAGAATTGTGTTTTAGAGGTGTCTTTGTTTGTGAGGTGTAATGAATATATATCAAGGTGAAAAATGGGCCTGCTAAGATGTTGATGAAAATACTCCAGAATCAATCACTTTAGCCATCATCACTTCTGCTGCTCCCACTTGTCCTTATGTCAGAATGACACTCCGTCTCACTATAGCCCTTTCTCAACTTGACCCACTGAATATCATTACGGGTGATCTGACAACTGTGAAACTGTCAGAGAATAATTGATGTCACGGAATGTGTGACATGAACTTAGGTTGTACATCATCCTATCTACACCAACTCAGCTTCTTTTTTTCTTTTTTTTCTTGGATAGTACTATTATACAGAACAAAACCCATTGTCACATAAAACAATAACAGAATCATTCGTCATCACCAACACTTTGTTACACAAAACATGAGCCTGGTCATTACCATCACTAAAACACACACATACAATACCCTATAGGTATTGTAATACTAAGCAATGTGGCTCTGTGGTAAGTTACTTATATAATCATGACTTGTATGCAATTATTTATGGTTTTAAATGCTGTTTGAGTGTTCTAGTGCAGTGTCTGTTTCTGCAGTGCCAGCATCCCTGAGACTGCCATTACATGGAGCTGAGCCACAGAAAATTATCTCTCCATTCGGCTGAAGAACTAATTGTAGTTGCCTGCTGTAATAATGCCATTAAAATGTAATACCCCGGGGATCATTACACATTTTTATATATTTGCTGCACAGGACAAGAGCTTCAAATACAACAGTGATTTTCTTTGTTTTTCACAATTTTGAGCAAACAGCGATATATTAGTGGTACATGACAATGTGAAAAAAAAATTCATGGGGTGGAGCTACCTAAATGAGATTAAATGGGGAGACAACCAAGTATTATGTTGTAGAACTAAAGGTAGCTAAGTGTTAATCTCATGCAGAAAAAGCTAGCTGCCAGGAGTGACTGATATGGTGCCATCATCTTAGCCTTTGATGAAACATTTTCTTGGTCACTAATAGGAATTTTCAGTGTCATTGAAGCCTTCATTTCAATTCCTGTTTTTAATTCATCAACCTTTCTTCTCCAAGAATCTGCTTCATTTCCTGAATAAGCTGTGATGAATGAATGCAATTTTCATTTGAAATCCCTGCAAGTGGAAGAGTATTTTGGCAAACATTTCATTATCTTACCCTTGACGAAACTATGTGATTTCTTGGAATTAGAAACAGGTTGAGGAGACAAGGAAGTAAACTCCCACTACCTTTGTTTACTCTGTCAAATGTGCACTCACTACGAAATAAATTGGATAAATTATCTGCGTTGATCAAATTTGACTCAGACTACCAGAACACAAACATGCTTTTTTTCACTGAAACGTGGTTGTCTGAGGACATTACAGTGAGTTTAGATGGATTTACATTCATACGTTATGACCGGGACACTAGAAAAACAGAAAAATCAATTGGGGGCGGTCTTTGCATGGCCGTAAATGACGAATGGGCAACCAATTTTACAGTTCGTGAGAAAAAAAAAAAAAAAAGATCCATTCAAAAACCATCCAGGTTTGGAATAATGACTATGTGGAAATGCTGAAGGGGTATTTTGAGCTCACTGACTGGGAGATGTTCTTCCAGGGAAGTTAGGGTGACCTGAACATGCTCAATGACTCCATCTGCTCATACAAGTCATTCTGCGCTGACAGTGTCATTCCAACTAAACAGGTCAGACTTTATCCTAACAACAAGCCCTTGGTCACCAGAGAGCTGAAACACTGTCTCAATCTCATAAAAATGCCATTCATACAGGGAGACAAAAAACATGTGCCAATGAACTGAAAAGGGAGCTGAAGCACAAAACCAAGCTGGCCAAGCTCCGCAACAAAACTAAGATGGAGGAGAGGTTCACCAGGGCAGGGTCTCAACACCATGATGGTTCAGCTGGGCGGTGTGGTGTGGCACAGCTTTTCCAGCTGTTTCTGAACGCCAGCTTCGTCCCCAGGGCATGGAAGGAGACAACCATCATCCCTATTCCCAAAACGCCCCGTGGCAAAGCCATGAATGACTTCAGGCCTGTGGCACTCACCTTCATCCTCTGCAAATGCATGGAGAGGGTGATCACTGGGGAGCTTCTCACCACCATGGTGGGCGAGAGTCTGGACCCGCTCCAGTTTACCTACAAGGTGAAACAGGGAGTTGAGGATGCCAGCCTAACTCTTCTGGATATAGTGGTTAGGTACCTCGACTCTCCAAACTCATATGGCAGGATTTTATTCATGGACCTTTCATCTGATTTTCAACACTGGTTTTATGGATCAAGGATTTTTTAAAGGACAGACCCCAACATGTCAAAGTGAACGGTTTTAAATACTGGGGTCCCACAGGGCAGTGTCCTGTCACCCATCCTCTCTGTCCACATACAGGCTGTATGTGGACATCATGATCCTCTGGTTCCAGGAGAGCTCCTTGGAACTAAATATCAGCAAGACCAAAGAACTGTGTTGTGGGGGGTGCCGGGCACCTGGCACCCCACACCCTCTCTCTGGACCGGTCACTCAGTCCTCACATTCAACATTGCATCCTGGTATAACTTCCTCACAGAGAAAAGCAAGAAAAAACTCACAAGAATCATCAAGCGTGAAACCAAAATCCCTGGCACCACTCAGACCCAACTCTCAGACCTTTACAGTCACGCAGTAAAAAGAAAGGCAGACTCCATCACTAAGGACCCTTCACACCCCCTTCAACACTTTTAGCTACTCCCATCAGGCCGCACCTCTCGCCACTAAGAAAATTCACAAAAACTCTTTAATTCCCTCTGCAATATCCATTTTAAACAAGACCAAATAGACTGTCACTACTTTTTAATGCAGCTTTGCACACCTGCTCTTATCTATTTATGGTATTGTTTGGGTTTATTGTAATTTTATGCAAGACTCACACTGTGTGTGTGTGTGTGTGTGTGTGTGTGTGTGTGCGTGTGTGTGTGACACACTCATTTCCAAAAGTGGAGACAAATAAATATCATATGGCTTCAGAAATTGAGCACCCATTTGTACAATGGTGCCTGTTTCATACCCATCCTACACGTCTTTATAAGAATTGTCCTTTTTAAGCCATGTCACATCAATTTAAATTCAGTTTCAATAAATCAAATAGGCACAATGAACTACACATTCGCTGTCTTATAAAAGGCCTTTTGAGCAGTTCTTTGCCAGAACACATATCATAAACATGAAAAGGTTCTGGGATTGTTGAAATGAAGATTTTGTTGGCAGATGGGAGGCGGTCCTTGCCAAGCCTAATGAATTTAGATGTGAAAAGACTTTCGATGTGAAAAACATTTTGTTTCAACTTTGTACAATTAGGCGAGGAAACAATATCACAATGACCTTGGAGCAGCACACCTGGCTAACCAGAGATGAAGCAGCACCATCCCTAGCCAATCAAAGGGACTGAGTTATGTGCCTATTCAAATTGGCCAGCCCCTTGAAGTTCAAGCTGATTAACTCTTTCAGACAATGCTATGCATTCCTGCTTTGATACTGATTCTCTCTCTCTCTGTGTGTGTGTGTGTGTGTGTGTGTGTGTGTGTGTGTGTGTGTGTGTGTGCATACACCCAGCTATTTCCCTTTCTACCCTTTGTACAAGAGTTCACCATGTTTCAAAATATAGTCTCAAGAGATATCAAGAACACGGATAATTGGATTGATTTGCACTCAGTTTCTGAAAGGTTTAACCATGAACTAATACTTTTCCCCCCTTCATGTGTATTTCCAGGAAATAGAGAAACACATGCCCAAGATGCCCAAAATACAAATTACAAGAGGCCAAAAACACACAGAACCAACTGAAACAAATGCCATTTGAGTGCAATTAATTTAGTGGCCCTTATCAGTTGAATTATGTTATTTTCCTATTTGGGGAACCCAGGTGCAATCACTGGAGGGGGTGGAAGAGAATCTGTTTCTTAATTTATTTATGTAAACTTGGCCGCCTTCCAGCTGCAGCAGATGATTTCATTTGTCTGAGCAGAGTGGCTGATTTAATAGGATTCCAACCTGGCTGTTGGGAAATCGTCTGTGTATCTCTGTTTCTGAAAGTTGGAGCCCGTTCATTTACCCATGAGGACATCTCTATATTCTCCATTCTCAGAACCCAAATTCAAAATCAAAGAGGATTTTGGACTCTATAGGATCAGACCCCTTCTAACAGCTGTGTGACTGAAGTCCTCCACTCCTCTCTTCTCTCTTTTCTTCCTGCCCCCCTTTGTCTATAGTCCAGAGAGGACACTGTCATTGCAGTGTGAGTCAGAGAACCAGAGAAAACAAAGAAACTCGGTTAGAGTGAGAACATGCATTCAGAGAAACTTTTCAATTATATTAAATAGGTTACTTGCAAATGTAGGCTACTGTAGTGATAGCGTTCTAGGGGGGTTCTATTTACATATGGCACCTACATGCTGGCATCACCACCCTGACTGGAGGCGGCATTTCTGGAAAAGCTGCTACTCGATTTTATGACTCACTGCAAGGTTTTCATATGATACAGTAATATGAAAAAATTACTTGTCAGGTTACATATTCTTTTTCCATATTGTGTAGAGGATCCAGCTTCATTTGCAGACACAGAAAATGTCCTCTTTATAACATAAATCAGCCTTTATGTACCACCTCCATGGTGTAGCAGGTGATAGCAGTCAGATAAAGTAACAGACTTCTTGTTATTGCATGAGAGGATATCAACTGGAAAGGATATTATGAGCAATCAATAAAAATTGGCCCTAAATTGATTAACAGTGATCAATTACACTTGAACTAACATTTTGGTTAAACCCCTGGAAGATTTGGCTTAGCCAACTTGAAAATAAGTTTCTATAGAGGACTTCTATACAGTCCATGTCCTTAATGAGATTAGTGAGATTGAGGAAAAACTACTTTACAGTGTAGGGGCAAATATACAGGACTACACACACACACACACACACACACACACACCCCTGCAAACACAACAACAGCTCCATGTAAATAAGGAAATTAATATTCAATTGCAGTACAATTGATGTCTATATCAGACAAATGGCAATGGATTTCATTTGGAGACTACACATGAAAAGAGTTCAAAATATGAAAGATGATTGTGATGGTGGTCTCTGTCATCATTTACAGTGAAAGTAATATCACAGCACAGGGCACCAAGCTCTTTTTCATTTTCCTATTTACCACATAGGCATGTTATTTTTCAGCACAGCTGCTGTAGCTTGCACTTGCTTCCCTATTTACCCATTACATATTGACTAAGATTGTTGCTATGATCGGTGTGCAGTATGACAGTGATTGATATGCAGTTATTTACACATCGAAATACCTTAGCTGCCTATCCATCTCAATCATATACATTTTCTGTATTTGTACTGCTCGTAATCTCGACTTTTCATGCGGCATCTTGCAAAAGTAAACAATTCTCAAGGTCCGTTTAAGATAGTTTTGCCTCCAACAAAGCCAGAGAACAGTGGGCTTATTAGCTTCTGGCCAAGTAATGCCTGAGCAAATACATAAATCATATAAGATCTAGGGGGGATGTGGCAAATATGTGTATGTTAAAATTAAGCACTGCCGTCATCTTGCAAGCACCACACGGAACAAAGCAGCCCTTGAGTGAGTGCACTAACTACCAGAGGAGACAGGAATCTGCATTCACTCCCCAGGGTACCTGTGCTGTAACGCAAGCAGAGATACTGGCATAGGCCGAGACCTGAGGAGCAATGAGGGTGAAAATATCTTGGAGGAGGAAGACATGGCATGATAGATGGGCCGAGAACGAGAACGGGGTGCAAAGACAGGAGAGCAACTTACAAGAGTCACTTTTTAAACAGATTAAAAGGGTTGTTTACTATTTGCTCTTCTGCTCGAATATTAGATCTGCAACATACTGGAAAAACACCACAGTGTTTTCACTCCGACAGTAGCCCCTGAATGAATTTGCAAATTCATCCACCAGTTATTAGCTGGGGGGATTGTGCAGTGAGGACAGCTTGTTCTTTGACTTTAGGACTGACCACCTACACACAAGCTTAGTATGACTCTTCACTCTGTGCTAGTGCATCTAAGAGCCCACTGAGAGCTCCCAGAGCAGTACTCCATCTAGCAGGATGTCAAACATAATGCTGACAGTTAATGTGGTCATTTAGTGCATGGCTGCCAGTGATGGCTTTTCAATTAATACAGCCCAAATGGCAAATATGCTCAATTAGCTTTAATGTATTCTACTCTCTGATGAATGCGGTGTAAGATGAGTGGAAAAAAAACACAATTTCTACTGCATTGGTCTACCTGTAATAACTTGTCTTTAAAGTTGCAATGTGCAGCTATATGCAGAACCATTGTTTTCTTCGTTCATACTGTCTGACATGTAAACACTAAACCTTTTATTTATTTATTTTATTTTTTTTTCTTTATTTTTTTCCCATTTGATGTCAACATAAGCCAAGGACAGGGGATAGATTGTTGTCTGGAAGACTTACTGCTACCTCTAGGGAATGGGCCACGGAAGGCACGAACAAGGGAAGTGCCGGCGGAGCTGAACAGATGAAGAATGGATCAGCTGCCACTGCACGAAAAGTTCCAATACCCACACACAGACAAGAGGAACAGATGTGAATATACTGGTAAATATCAAGTGGAGACAGCCTCCAGCAGTCTTGTGAGACTCCAGGCCCCTAGAGTCTTATCTACAATTGGATGACACAAGCTGCTTGGGCTTCATTGACTTATTTCTCTCTCTTTGTGATATTCCTCCTCATGGTTACTCTCTGTCCTCAGTCCTTGGTGATTGAAAATTAAATTTGATTTGTGGATCTCATATCGATTTGAGCTGGGTTTCTTTTTTTTGTTTTTGTTGGTTGTTTTTTTAAATCTTTTTATTTCAGAGATTAACATATTTTGGCCCACGAATGTGTACGTGTGTAACCCTGCCCTTGGCCCAAATGTAGCGATGAGCAAGTATACTCTATTCCATGTATAATCCTCACACTGCCTCTGAGACCAATCTCCAAGTCTGCCAGTCTGAGGCGGATTAGATGGCGCTAACAGGATTGCCTTGGAAACATAATATTAATTTTAGGCCTCAAAAAAACAGGACAGCTACACATTTCATGTACTGCTCGCTTCAGTTGGGCGATGCTTTGTAGGATATGTATATTCACCTCTCTGCTCTCCTAAGTGTCGGTTGAATAGACTTCTTCTGGAAAGGAAAATAATTCAATGAAATGAGAAAGACTCTCCTCCCAGGTGCATTAGCTCCAGATGTTTGGACTCAAATGAAAGTGCACAC
>OMKL01048303.1:0-12627 GCA_900302295.1 Parasudis fraserbrunneri
AGAAGCCAACACTTTAGATATATTTAAAAGGCAGCTTAAAACATATCTTTTCACCAAAGCATTTGACTGACCCGTCCTCCTAAATACCAGTTCCGGTATCATTGCACTCTGATTTGCACTTTTAATCGTACTCTGCACTAAATACACTACTGTCTAATTTAAAAATTTAAATCTCCTAATTTTTAAAATCTTTTATCTGCCACATTTATATTATGTATTAATGTTTGTTTGAAACGTGATTATGGTAACTCAAGTAACCTATTAGAACACTAGGATCTGATATGATGTTGATTAATGTTTTATACCTTTCCTAACTGCATTTGCTGCGTGCCTTACATTGTTTTCATATTATTGATGTAAAGCACTTTGAGCTACAATCCTTGTATGAAATGTGCTATACAAATAAAGTTTTATTATTATTATTATTCCAGAATCATCAGGTCTCTCCCTCTAGGGGTCATGAATATTCACAGCAAATTTTGTGTCTATACAATTAATGAGTAATGACTAATGATATCTTGTTCTCAGTGTGGACTGATAGTGGCGCTAGAAGAAAGGTCATTGGGTCACCAAAATCAGTAGGTTTCTTCCTCTTGGGGCCATGAATATGCACTAGTTTGCCTGCTCGCAAACCATGGCAGGCACCAGCCGAGGGAATGATATAATGTAGCTTGGTTCATTATTTCGCTTCTAGACAAACATTTATGGATGGCCTGAATAATTTGCATAGGCTAATTGGGACAAGCAATGCACATTACTTAAGATAGCAGCCTAACTGTAATAATATTATTTTGTCATCTCCTAATCATTTCCTCTTCATTTTTTCTTTTTCCCACCTTGTGTTCTTACTTGCTGCTTGAGGAAGAGCACTAGTTTGAAACGCATTGCTACAACTGCATGCATGTCTACAGCCATCTGTGTTCCTGGCTTCTTAGAGCCTGTTGAATTCTCTAATTCCCTAATAATTCACTAATACATATTTTGTTGCATTCAAGGAGCTTCCTATTTCTACACTTCTATGTATATATATATATATAAAAATATATATATTTTTATATTATACAATTTTATATAGGCCTTCTTTATTATCATCATTATGATGGGATTAGACATAGGTGAAAAGACATCAACATTTTCATGATGTGCTCTGCACAGAAACGTTTGGATAATTAATTTTCATGAAGTTAATATTAAACTAAAGATGTAATTTGTGCATGCAGACATAGGCTAGTAGATGTGCACTGTAGTGCGGCTGTCAGATTGAAAAGCAATAACTGGCTAAGGAGGCTCTGAGAAACAGCTCCACAACTAAAGGTAAACCTTATAACACGCAGCGCTAAGAAGGCTCTGAGAAACAGCTCCACAACTAAAGGTAGACCTTATGACACGCAGCGCTAAGGAGGCTCTGGCAAACAAGGCCCAGGTACGTAAGGAGCTCATGTGACCTGACACAGTGGGCCTACAGAGTTGAACTTTCTGCTTAGCATCATAGTACTTCCGAAGGTAAGTAAAAGACACATTTCAGTGTTGAAAATCAGTGATATTCCTACTCCAACAGACCACCGTTTCTCAGTCCAGGCTTGGGCTGTTGTCAGTATCCAACCACTACCCTTACCTCCCTTATAGCTGAACAACATAATCTTCCATTAACCATTCCTGTTCGGTCCACTATTAGACCTTATAAATAATGTTCAAAACGTACCATAGCTACTTCAAATCTAATTCCGGTTCCTTACAGTCCCACACCACTACCTCTTTATTACACGAGTCTGAGTCTAATCCAGCTTCTTTAAATCATCCACATACTTTCAAAAAACGAAATGGTCTCAAGTCTCATTCATTCAAATATTAGAAGTCTATAACAGATGACACTCAACATGATTGTACTTGCTGACCATCTACAGAGTATGAACCTCATGTAACATGAATGGCAGTTGCTTCTCATGAACACATCTACCTTTTTTCCTACAACATATGTAAATCTCAACTGATCTCAACTACATTCTAACCCCTTTGATTGTCAACAAAGCATTATTGTCCAATGTTGACACTAAACTTAACTCAACTGACTACCAGTTCAGTCAGTGTCACTATAAAGTCAGCTATGTATCAGAATAAAGCTTGGGCCCTTGCAAGACAATCTGGGGACCCTTCTCATTGGCTTTCTTTTAGATAGCTAAGAAATAAATCTTCAGTGAGGAAATCTGAAATGGATTATTATTTAAATACTATTTTAAAATCCAACTAACTACTGGAAGGTAGTGAATTCCACTAAGAATAAAAATGCTATTTCTGGACAGTGTGTAATATCTGATCATAAGGAAATATGCATACCTTTCAATAACCATTTTGCTGCACCTGGTCACCTTTTTGAAAATGGGAGCATTGGATCTGGTAAATCTATGAATAATACAGGCCCTATTATGAAAAAATATGTTTCTGTACATACTGTAAGCCGTATCCCTCAGTTTGCCCTCCATCTTCTCACTCCTAGTGGAGTTACTGAAGCACTTATAGCTGTTAACTCCAAGAAAGCAACTGGAGAAGACAGGACTCTCTGCTTTGATGATTTCAGAGCATATAACATTGTGGTGTGGGGATGGCAGGGCTAAGCAGCCACACCTGCCCTGGGTCAAGCTGATCAGACCTGGGATCAGGGGTGGCTGCACACCTGGTGCACATTGAGGTAATCAATGCACAGGTTAAATCTGCCATCCCCACACACACACACATAGGACAGAGCCTCTGTCATGACAGCTGTTTACATCTGCTCTGGTCTGTAACATCTTGCCCTCTCTTCAGAAAAGTGGACCATTTTACAACATCTCCCCTGTGTCTCTACTGGAGGGGCCCTTTCTAAGCCACTTAGGTGGCCTGAGGCAGGGTGAACTGCTACAAACATAGTTTTAGTCTAACAATTTTATCAGGTATAATTCCTTAAGTGTAGAGGGTTGCTCACCTTACTCCATTGAATAAAGGTGGAGATAATAGTGATCTTAATAAATATCACCACATCTGAATTGTCCTGTCTGTCACAAATCCTTGAATTGCTAGTAAACAATCAACTCAAGATATGTAAGAAGCATTGTGCTGCTCTGTTCATTTTGACACAGTTGATCATTTTGCATAGACTGTCAAGTATTGGATATGACCCTAATAAAAATGTCATCAATAAATTGCCAAGCAATAGAGAAGTAGGCACTCCAACAAGAAGCGCACTTACATATTTTTAATTTATGAAGATGAATAGGTCACCCCAATAGCAGGTGCACTTTCAATAACACCTCAGATGCATGCTATGCCAAAATATGCACCATCAATGTCATCATGGCAGGTGAAAAAATAGGCAAGCATACAGCAAGTTTCTCTCCCAATCACTCACACGAACACACACACACACACGCACACACACACACACAACAATATAAAACAGCTGACTAAAATTAGACTAATGAGCAAATAGGGATACAGATCAAACAATGGCATGTTTGCCCCCCAAAAACACACAACCTGAGTCCTATTACAAAGCTTACAGATGGGAAAAAATAGTTTGACTGACCCAGTATTTGCAGAGAGAATCCAACAGTGACATCCCGCCTCCAGTCCAAGGCAAAAAAATTTTTTTGCAATCTTTTGAAACTTAAAAAGCATTGTTTTGTATCTACAATTAGCACAATTGCTTTCAATGCATATTATTATGTATATATTTTTTAATTATATAGTTATGTTTACCATAAAGTATTGAGGGGGACAACTCTCAGGAAGGAGGGGTCTCACTTTTTTGTGTTTTTTTTCACTGATCATTGATCATCACTGGTCTGTATGATATTGTGGTGGGCTGCTACAAAGAAGTCAAATTGGATGATGTCAGCGCTGGGAGGTGTACAGAATATTAAGGTATATTGTCATGGATCCATGCAAAGGTATGGGTTTTTACTATACCGTCATCCACAAATTATAATAATTAAAAAAAAGAGAAACGTTTTTTGCAGTCACATAGTAATTTGTACTACAAAACTAAATACCGTAATAATGTAAAAACTAAGAAAGATATTTTTATATATTTTGGCCATATGACCCAGCCCTACATGATGTGGGAAAGGCTACCTTCCATTCCTCTTTCTCAATCCTTAAAATGACTCGTCCCTCTTCTATTACCACCTTCTCATTTAGCTTGGCCAAAATGATCCGATCCTCCCACACGTGAGCCAACCTGGAGGAGAAGAGGGAATAATCTTCGTCACACCAGTAGCAAAAAGTTTCTGTCCCCTATTCTAAAAGGTCAACATTTTTATATTGTTTTGAAAAATACAGCAATGGTTCATTTAGAGGCACAATCCTTTTAGTATGTCAATTTTGGGCTTATTTAAGAGTAGGACTTGTAGATGACAATTTTTAGATAGTTTATAGATATTATTCTATGTGTTCCTGTGTAGCTCAATGGGTAGAGTGCACTCTGAAGATGCCATTAACACTGCCAGAGTTAGGGGTTTGATTCCCACCGGGGCCACCCATAATGTATGCAGTAAAGCAATTTGCGTCCTAGTACTTGCATTCACTCAGATGAAGGTCACTTAACCGAAAGCCCAGTTTAATAAAGTGGAATATAGCATTTGGCATACAGCATATGGCAAATATCTTCTCATTGTGTTAAGACTCTCCTGTTATCCAGCACCTTACTAGAATCTTTGTGTTGGGTGAGCGGCTGTCTTTTCATCTGTAGTACTAGAAAAGCGCTATAGAAACTGATATCCAGAGATGCGTGTCCTCATGGACATCAAATTTGTCATAAGGACCCATGAAGTCCGCCATATTGGACTCCCCCTAGCCTGTTCACCTGACTGTCACCACTTGCTGTGTGGAATCTGGGGACTAACATCTTTTATTGTGTCATTTATATAATTGATAGGCCAAACTGTATGACCGCCAGATTCAATCAAATTTCTGGAAAACGTATGGTAAACAGGAAGTGATGCGATACTTGTGTGAAGGCACTGTCCAATTTGCACCAAACTTGACAAATATGTTTGCCTTACAATAGCAAGGAGGCCTGTGAAGTTCTAAGTCATCTGGCCTCATGGTGGCATCATTCTCATAAAACTAAAAACATGAACTACTCCTCAACGGCTAGCCCGATTATGATATTTGAAATGTGTTATTACTTTGTGATATTCTTGCATTATGAGATGTAAAACTATATGACCATCATTTACATTTCTCAAAAACGGCTTTTGTTTCCTTTCTCGCTAAACCTCACGTGTGGCCTCTAGCGACCACCATTTTTAAAAGTTGTCTAAAGGGGCATGGTCAAAAGGTGGATTGAGGATTTGGGCCGTTTCACGGATGTACCCACTGTTGGCCACCGACAGCAAATATCTAGTTACGGTTATTAATAACACCTGTCTTTACCCTGCGATGACATGTCAAAATAGCCACAGAGAAAAGGGCTTGTTCTTTGTTAATAAAAAGCACTGATACTGTAAAGATGTAAACACAGCAGATCTTTTTTAAATAACTGAATAAACCTTTGATACCATACTAGTTATTGCATTTTATTCAAATAATTTGGTTGAAACCATAGCAATGTTGCCAACAGTACCCTTGATTATAGGCTTATTGAAATGAAAATGTAACCACTTACCTACCTATGTGCACTTTTATCCTTTTGTAGTTTTTGCTTCTTAAGGTCCTCTTTAGTTTTCTTGATCCTGGTTTCCCAAAGGGCCTTGATGGAACTGACTGAGCCACAACATACTGCCACACCAGCCATGCTGATCAACTCTACAAATACAGCTACAAAACTCAGAAATCAGAGGAGATAACAAAAATAACAGCCAGGGTAAGCAGCAGTAATGGAATGGACTATGGGTATTGGAGATGACTATTAGAAATGACCTTGGAGCAGTCTAAAGGCCCAATCAGTGATCAAGACATAAACAAATGTAGCCCCACCACCTAAAATAATCGATAGCAATGGAAACATGTTTTCATTCTCTAGTTGTTTGACTGAGCTCTTGATACAAGGACTAACACTAGACAGCAGGTAAATATTAGTTTTTAATACTTTAAAGCTGTATTTTGTGGCTGTAAAAGGTTTGTTTATCTTTGTAAATACGGAAGATAGAGAGATCTATATTCCGATTTACAATGGGTTGAGACAGTTCCAAAAAAACGTATTCTACACCTGGAGATCAAACCCTGTAAGAATCTATGTGTATGCCACAGTGATATGACGGCTTGGGTCTTTAAGTGACATTTTTGTAAACCTCGACATCACTTCACCAAACTTCAGTGTTAAGATTAACCAGATGCATGGCAGTTACATGCAGCGTTCCAAAGGGCCACGTTTGCTCTGGTACCAGCCCAATCTTATCAGAGCCGAGTCATGCTCTGCCTGTGTGACTACTGGCATCACTAGACCCTATATCAGTAGTCTCCAGACCCTACAAGCTTTAGCGAATAAGGGCATGAACATGCCACTGAGTATCCAACTGATGTTTTCATTTTGATTTGAGGTCATTATTAAGCCACATCAAATACATGCCTTTTGTTGTTGTTGCTAATATTTGGGCTGTAGTGAATTATGCCTGTCAAGTTTGCAAAATTGTCATATTTCAATATTGATATCAAGCAGCAATTTTTCACTATGTTAATTCATAATAAATTACATCTTTGATGACTTTCATCTCTGCTTAATGACTGCTCACATTCATTGAACCCTACTCCTGAAATAAAATACATATACATTAGAATGTTCTTGTTCAAAGCTACAATGTGTAAGATTTTTATCACTGATTTTATTTATTTTTTTGCTCCAAAACATATCTTAACGTGACCATACTAACTCAGTCTGCTGTGAGTGAGTTTCATTGACCAGTAGCAGCTGTGCAGAGATATTCCATTCTTATGTTTAACAGAGAGGCTCGCCCTTCTAACCAATCAGAGAAGCTCAAAGGGAACTTTATTTGAAAAAGCACGTTTAGTGGTTGAATCTATGCGGTCCTCATTCAACAGTCCGCCAATGAGGACCAGACTAACCACTAATTGTCTTGCTTATTCCAACAGAATTCCCTATGAACATATCTGATTGGTTAGAAGGGTGAGCGTCTCTGTGAAACTTTAGAATGGAATATCTCTGCACTGCTGCTACACTGGTCATTGAAACTTGCTCACAGTAGACTGTGAGTCAGTGTGTCTACATTAAGATATGTTTTGCAGCAAAATTCAAATAAAGAAATATTACACATTGTAGCTTTAACCACTGGGACACCCCAGATCTGGTTTGTATTAAAAGGTAAGACTATTTGGCCAATGTATTCTCACAACAGAGAATATCTGTGTTACTGACTATAGCAAACCACACTAGTGTTAATATTGTTTAGTATACAAGATACTGCACTCAAAATTTGGTGCTGATAAAACATGGCTTTTTTTCAAAGGCTTAGCTGTTAAAGGGATAGTTCCGATTTTCTTTTTTTTTTTTTTTTACATTAAGTGGTATGAAATATTTGCCAGTCGTGTAATTGATGGATAACCATTCGTTTACTTACAGAGTCCCGTGGTCGGCGTTTTGGCTGGGTTCTGAACAGGAATCTTCAGACATACAGCAGACAGAATCTTGAAACAAAAAGGTTTTAATCCACACCACAACATGCAGACAAACGCTTAAACCACCCACTACAGAAAACCGCTGTCCTTGCAGTCTTCTCTAAGACTGACGTGATGCCTTGGAACGAGCCCCAGCGGCCCGCTGTTTGCTTTTGTCTGCATGTTGTGGTGTGGATTAAAACTTTTTTTTTTTTTTTTTTTATAATTTCAAAACCCCATGTATTGCCTGTCTGAAGCTTCCCAGTTCGCTCGGAACCCGTCCAGAACTCCCACCACGGGACTCGGTAAGTAAGCAAATGGTTATGCATCGATTAGACTACTGCAAGTATTTCATACCACTTAAAGTCAAAAACTCTCAACTATCCCTTTAAGTAAAACTCAACAGGACAGCATGTTATTGAGTATTTTAAGGATCCCACATGACTAACTCTGCTGCTAAAAAGCATGGCACTTACCTTTTCAGAAATGTCAACACCACTCCCCGTCAGAGAAAGCCATGACTTCTTCACCTAAACCTCGGACGCATAGAATTTCCTATTTCTGTCAGTTTTTACGATTGGTTTTGTCATTCTGGCTCCTACAGCCGAGGTTCTGTCAATGCCGTTCCTCAATGAAATATGACCCTGTAGTGCTTCAGGTGCCTAATTATAGTACGGGTGAAACAGGGAGAGAGAGAGAACAGTGGTTGGGTCACATGAGTTTTAAGTTATGCCCATTTGATCGCCCGTCACCTCTCATGGTTGAGATCGTGCATACCATCAAGGATAGGCTTTTATAGCCTAGAGGGTTCAGGGGTCGTCGCACAACTCCTCACGACCTAAAATTATTTAAAATGATATCAACTTTTTTTTTTTAAACGGAAGAACAATGACGTACAGAAGCTACCGTGACAGCCATGTAGTCTTCTTACACAGCTGTCACTGAACAGCTCAAAACAAGCAATATTATTAGTCCCCCTGAGGAATGAAAAAGAATTAAGCATTGTTGTACCCTAAAGCCCTGATCTGATTTTTTTTTAATTTAATGAATTTTTTTTACTATATACATATTTGTAAATTCATATACTTATGTTACATTCTAGTTTGATTTGTAGATGGAAAATATTTTTTTTAATTTTTTTTTTTTAAACTTTATTTACAATAGGCTGTTTTACTCTCTTTACAAACATTACCAATGTAAATAAACTTTTTACTGCAGCAAATACAATAAAAAGAAAAAAAAAAACCAGTTTGATGTTATTCCTTATATAACGAGCTCAGTCCATCAACTAGAGAGAAAAAACATGTCTATCTGTTTATTTTTGATTACAGATCAGTCCTTCAAACATCAATGACGTGACAAGACATACAGTTTTGTGTTTTGAATGCTTGGGTAGCAGGGATTTTCCAACCTCAACACAGGTCCCTACCACTGATCTAAATACATGACATTATTTAGAATAGGATTAAACCGGCCTACTCCTGTGATGCAGTTCAAGACCAGTGCAGTTCCACAACTCACTATTCAAAATTAAATGTTATAAGTTTGATGTTAGTATTATAATATTAGTATTATTATTGTTATTGTTATTAACAGTAGCGAACAGTGGCCAAATGCCCTGGGCCTTCAGTTGGTTCAAAAGTCATGCAAAACAATCAAACGAAATAATGTATTATTATCGCTACTGGTCCACACACATCATAATGTGTAATGGTAGCCTGCCTAGAAGCTCTTTATGGTGCCTTTTTGAACAGCAGTGAGGCTCTAGATACCTCCAGTGATAGCAAGTCTGAATATCAGTGTTGACTACTACATGGAGTCAGCATCAAAGTTGCGAGTCTGACACTCTTGCTTTGGCTTGGCATGTGTGCGTGTTGTGCATTCCCTACAAATGTGTGTATTGTATGCATGTGTGTTTTTGCAAATTAGTGTGTGCATCTGTAAACTGTATGTGTGCGCAGTGTGTAGTCTCTTTTAATTAAAGTAATAATATATGTGCTTTGTGTAGGGGGAGAGCAATGTTGTGTGTTTATATTTCCATTACCTTCCAGTGACTTTAAAATTCTTAATGCTAGGGACACATTTGATGTCCCGTCCCCGCCTTTGCCTTCAGTTAACTCCGTTACCTATATTCACTAAATAGTGAGACAGATTTTTGCACTTCAAAATTTATTAAAACTTGTTTTTCAGGGTCCATACTCAATCACAACGATCAGTGGTTTATAAGTTAAGACCAGAATCTCTCACCAGTCCCTTGAAATATATCTACAATACATATTCCCAAAATACAAAAATCCTATTGTTTAGCCCATAACTCTATATTTTTCCTTTCAAAACAATACATTACGACAGCAAGGAAAGCGGTTCAATCATTAAAAAAAAAAGGAAAAAAAAAAAGCAACACCCTTGTAACATACAAACTGATCAAGAGGTCATTGTGTGAACAAACATTTATCCTTTGATTTAGATTTTTACCCGACAGCTGCTAGTAAAGCCCATTGCATGAATTCAAAGTAACAGTGATATAAATTCTCTTGGCAAGAAAGTTGTCTAATATTTCAGATGAAGACCTAGAGAAATAGAATTCCTAGATTCCTAGCGATTTGATGTGCCACTTAGTTGGACTGAAATTCGATTTTGATGACTATTATTTGTCTGTTGAACGGCATGCGATTGTATTTTTTATTTTTATTTTATTTTTTAAAGGTTTTTCACTCAAATATGTCTTTTTACATTTTCTATGCTTTTTTCACAGGGAATGTTGACTACAATCATAAATATTAATGTCAGAATGTATTTTGATATACTATGCACTAGAAGTATGGACAATTGATAGGATTAATGCAAATGACACTACATAATGCTACATCCATAACATGTCATGCAGAGAGGCAATCCACACCTGCAGTCCCGTGAAAGATGGGGTAAGAAACTTTCTTCCCAGTTGAGTGGCAATATCTCAAAAGATCAGAGTGTGAAACTTCGCATGAAAAACGCATGCCTTTTAAATCATGACATCTTTCCTTTTATGATCTGAGTCCCGTTTCCAGTTGGTACCATCTTTTGCTCAAGAGAATGGCACAATGCATGACACTGTTGAAAACTGGCAAGATGAAATTTAGATAAACAGTTATGGAGTAGCACTGATGCACATCAGGCGCCAAAAGTGAAACATAAAATACTGATCTGCCACAGCAGACATATTTGTTGCGTTTCAGGAACTATATACCTAGGTGCTTCAAAAACACCCATGTTAAAATGGTAGTTGCTGACCACCATATTTGATAAAACCAAGTCATGGAAAAACATTTACAATAACGCATGAGTGGTGGCATGGTGGTTATTACCAGCTTGATAATGCTGTCGTCATTGGTCATATGTATATTTCATTGCTTTAACACCATTATGTCAGGCAAAGTCAAACACAGGGATTGGATAATCTATTGAGATTTTGTCTCCATGCAGTTACCAAACCAATTTGGTTTTTGAGTGTAATAGAACAGCAGTGAAACATTATGCTGCCCTTGTTAAAAATGTCAAAATGCCCAGGTTTCTTAAAGGGTAAGGTCAGTGTAATTAATTTTCTTTCTTATTGTCAACATAGCCTACAAAAAGGCCAAAACCTACGATGCATTTCTCCTACTTACAAGTATGGTCCATATAGTCAACACCAGATGTAGCTCAGATCCAGAAGTCATAGTACTCCATTGCAGTCTCCACCCTGGTTTTCATAATGTTATATTTAAAGCTAGAAATGTGTGTTTGTGGGCTGTATTTAATGATTTTAGCATACAATGGGAATGTATGGCTTCCTGGTTGAGAGCTCCTAAGAGTAGGAAGAGTTCATCACATGGAAGGAGACAACTTCAGGCACTCTGGCGTAGAGCAGGATCAAAAAATGCTCAGGAATTTAGTTAAAAAGCCTTTATTCCAACATGGCTAGGTTTATACAAACGTGCGTACCCCGATGAAGACCTAAAAGGTCAAAACCGGTTGGTTTTTTATTGTTTGTATAACCCTAGCCATGTTGGAATAAAGGCTTTTTAACTAAATTCCTGAGCATTTTTTGATCCTGCTCTACGCCAGAGTGCCTGAAGCCGTCTCCTTTCATGTGATGATCTTGAACCCTTTTATCTTCAAGAGCACCGGCGTTTTTTCCTTGAGTCTTACACGATAAAGATCAGTCCTCGAGCACACCACTACCTCGTTTCATAGAGTAGGAAGAGTATTGAGAGTAGGAGAAATGCATTGTAGGTTTTGGTCTTTTCGTAGGCTATGTCAACAAGAAAAGAAAATTACACAGGCACACTTATCCTTCAAGTGTTGTGTTAGCTTTTGCCTCCAAGTAACTACAAAGCCTCATTATAGGGAATTTTGACTTTAAAATAAGAGTTTTTACACCCTCTAATCTGTGATGTCACACTGATTTACTGCTTTATATTGATTCAACAGGAAAGGTTGTTCAAGGTGACTGGTTTTCTGGGGATGAAGGGATATTTGCAGGTCCGATAGCAGTAAAAGACTACTATACTACTAGTACTACGACTACTATAACATTATACGTAAGGCTCTTTGGGAACAACGTTTCGGTCAAATGTTGTAAGAACCCACAAATTCAGTGTCCCATTGTGTGTGTGTGTGTGTGTGTGTGTGTGTGTGCCTCAGAGATGGGGACTCGAGTGAGCTACTCGGACTCGAGTCGCACCTAAGTTGCATGCAAATCGACTTGAGACTTGACTTGAGACTCGTGCTCAAGCAACTTCAGACTCGACCCGGACTCGAGATTGGGGACCCGTGAACAATGTAAGAGAATGGCACAGCCTAAATAAATAAAACGTTTTCTTTAGTGTCATTTTCAAGGTGACATTCTGTGCGATGTCATATCAGAAACGAGATGTCATCCAAACGTGTGCGCCTGGTCCGGTGAGCGCCTGTCAGCCGGCCTCCCTTACTGTTCGAGACATACGTCTGTTACAGATATTAACGAGCTGGGCAAATGTAAAAATCGAGAGAATTTGGCGAATATCTTTTTAATTTAAG